>PVIU01003814.1:0-137781 GCA_004026605.1 Ondatra zibethicus | reverse complement strand
GGGTGTTGTTAGCTTCCTTTCGTTGTGGTTTTCCTTCTAGTACTTTCTGTAAGGCTGGGTGTATGGCTATGTATTGCTTAAATTTGTTTTTATCCTGGAATATCTTGTTTTCCCCATCGATGGTGAAAGAAAGCTTTGCTGGGTATAGTAGTCTGGACTTGCATCCATGGTCTCTTAGTGTCTGTAGCACATCTATCCAAGACCTGTGGCTTTCATGGTTTCCATAGAGAAGTCATGTGTAATTCTGATAGGTTTACCCTTATATGTTACATGACCTTTTTCTGTTGCAGCTCTTAATATTCTTTCTTTATTCTGTATGATTTGTGTTTTGATTATTATATGGCAAGGGGATTTTTTTTTTTGATCCAGCCTATTTTGGTGCTCTGTATGCTTCTTGAACCTTCATGGGAATATCCTTCTTTAGGTTGAGAAAGTTTTCTTCTATAATTTTGTCGAATATATTTTCTGGGCCTTTGAGCTGTACTTCTCCTTCTTCTACCCCTATTATTCTTAGTTTTGGTCTTTTCATGGTGTCCCAGATTTCCTGGATGTTTTGTGTTAAGAATTTGTTGGATTTGTCGTTTTCTTTAATCAATGAGTTTATTTTCTCTATCGTATCTTCAGCGTCTGAGATTCTTTCTTCTATTTCTTATATTCTGTTGGTTATATTTTTCTCTGTAGTTCCTGTTTGTTTACCCAAACAAACAGGATTTTCCGTATCCAGCCATCCCTTGGTTTGTGTTTTCTTCATTGCCTCCATTTCAGTTTTCAAGTCTCAAAGTGTTTCCATTACCTGTTTGTTTGCTTTTTCTTGATTTTCTAGTGTATCTTTGAGGGATTTATTCATTCCTTCTAATTTTTTGTTAGTCTTCTCATCCATTTTTTTAAAGGAGTTTTTCACATCCTCTTTAATTGTCTCTATCACTTTCATAATGTTACATTTAAAGTTGATTTCTTCTGGATTAGGTTGTTCAAGTCTTCCTGTTGCATATTCGCTGGATCCCAGTGTTATCATGTTGCTTTTTAGATTGTCGGAGGAATTCTTGCATTGGCGCCTGCCCATCTTTTCCTTTGAATGCGGTCGGGAGAGTCTAGGTGGCTTGGTCCTTTTGCTGTGGCTGACTGTGTACTTGGGGGATCTTTCCTGTTCTGTCCTCTCGTAGGTCCCCTCAGCATTAGAGTTGGTTCTCAGATCCCCTCCTCCCTGAAGTAGGCTGTGGTGGTGGATCCAAGGACCCCCTCCAATGGTTCTATTGGTACTGGATCAAGGCCACTTACTGGCCAAGGACCTCACAGACAAAAGCACGGGCTTGGTAGATGCCAGCTACATGGAACAAAAAAAAGCGCTGTTAGATTTCTTTAACTCCCATTTCTTTACAGGTTTTATGCTAGGAGGTGGAAAGAACATGGACAATAACCCAACTCCTGGAGAGTGGGAATTAAAGAAAGACAGAGTTCCATCAAGAGTGTAGTTGAAACTAGCTTAAATGATCTTCTAGCAGAAGATTTATCAGTGATCTATGCAGTGTACTGGCTTCAAATAAACACAGTTAACATTTAGTTTGGTGCTTATTTTGTTGAGAACTTTGGTCTGAATGAATTTATTCAATCCTTATAATTGCTTTTTCTAAATCAGACTCTATAATTATCCTCATTTTATGGATGGATACCCTACTGGGACATGGGGAAGGTAAAAAATTTCAAGATTTTAAAACTACCTAGACAGTGAAGAACAGAGATGGGCAAGTTAGGGATTAGCAAACTAGATTCCATCCCACAGGCATAATGCAACTGGCTACCTACTTTGGTAGAGAATCTATAGGAACATAGCCATGCTTCTTAATTTACATACTTTTTAAATGTGATTTGTGTTGCTGTGATAAACACTATCACCAGAAGCAACTTGGGGAGGAGAGAGTTTATTTCAGCTTGTGCTTCCAGGCCCATCTTTGAGAGACAGGAACCACTGAGGACCACTTCTTGCTAGTTTGTTTCTAGGCCCACCTCTCTTATACACCTCAGGCCTACCTTTCTAGGGATGGTACCTACCACAGTGGGATGGGCTCTCCTAAGACATCAACTAGCAATCAAGAAAATCACCCACAAACATAGCAATAGACCAATATGATGGATGCAATTCACTAAGTCAACTCTCTTATGATATGTCAGGTTGATAACCCAGATTAGCCATTATACATACTATGGCTATTTCTTTATGCCAATGTTGGAGTTGGGTAATACAATAAAACTATAGCTCATAAAGGCAAAATTGTTTACTAAATGCTTTGTATAGAACAAGTTTACTAAAATCAACTCATACCTATAATGCTGCACTACACTGAAGATTTCTGTGTTTAACTCTTAGCCTCCAACAAGGCTAAACATATTGAATACTTTGGAGAACTGACCCATTAAGCAACAAAGAGAGACTCTTGGTTCATGGAAAACTAAGTTCTGTCAATGTGTGTAGAAAAGCAGGAGAGAAGTAGGCTCCTTGGTACATAGATGTGTGGTCAAAGAAGTGGTAGCTTCCTGCAGAACACACTGAGCTATTTTCAGGGAAGACAGTACATGTGTCTCTCCACCAAGATTTAATGGGAATGCATGGGAAATCGCAGTTTGAGATCACAGTCTATGAAGATGTCCTTTTGCTTTCTTTAGACAAAGTTTGAGAATAGGTTAAGTCCTTTCCAAATAAGATAGAATGGAAAAAGTAAGATGAGCAAAATTAGCTTGGAAAAGCTTGGCCAAAAGTGAAATATTTAACTATATAGGAAGGTCAAAAGACAAAGGCCATATAAGAGGACAGAAAAGCATAGAAGTCCAATAGGAAGCAAATGGGTAAAATAGAAGGAGAGCACGGCATATATTATATGCATGAGTGCTAACTCATTGTGTTTCAGGTTAATAGGTAATAGCTGACACAGAACTTAGCCCTCTGACATGGAAGTCTCACATGGTGTGAGCTAGTAAAAGATAGCTGACAGCACCTTTGTTGGAAAAATGAGTACCTAAGGAACATTTGCCAATCATCCACCTGTGTGATAAAGAGGGAAAGCATATATTAAAAAGCTGAAACCAAGGTAGAAATGAAGAGATAATCTTAAAATTAAAACCTATAATTGAGTGTTGTGGGAGCTCCACCAGCCAATAGCCCTTAAGAGACTACACTACCACTGAACCACTAAAGGCTATTGACTAAAGGAGCTCTCACAGTAATTGAGGGAACATAAAATGTATTAAAATCATTTGAAGTAGTCTAACTAACATTTTAATGATATCTACAATGATTGTATGGCAGAGCAAAATCTAAAGAAAGTTGAATCTTGAAATACATACAGAGAAAAGATAGGTAAAAGTAGGCATTGAAGTCAGTGTAAGAGATACTTCACCAATGCTATATAAATTCCTTCCATCAATAATGTGAAATACCTACTTATATATAAAATAAGTCTTGGAGTTAGCAAATTAGAAAGAAAATTGAATTGACCATAAGCACAAACATGGAAACAATGCTATTAGGGTGAAGCTATCTAAAAACAAGGGACCAGGATTGCTAACATTCGTCTCTTTACTTCCTGGTCTACACAGACATGAGCAAGCAGCCTCATATTTCTACTGGAGCTACAACTTCCCAGTCATAAACTTTACCCTCAACTGTGAGTCAAATAAACCTTTTCTGCCTTATGTCACTTCTTCTTAGCAACAGAAAAATGACTAACATAAAAAAGTAGATCTGGAAAGCAAGATGAGGCTGGAATTCAAGTGACTGTAGTCTTGAACCCTTTGGAAATGGTCTTCAGGAAAACATTTAGGAGCCTAGAACTATAGTTCTATGAAACCACATGATGCCACACAAAGCCCCAGATTCTAAACATGAACTGCAGGATTTGATGTTTGCCCTGCAAGACTGCATCTCAGTTGAGCAGCCTGAGTTTCTCTTATGGTCCCCCTAAGTTTCCATTTGGATCAGGAGTCTTTACACTGTGACATTGTATATGGGAAGTAGGAAACTTAGGTTGTTTCTGTTGTTGTTGTTTTTAGATACTTACCTTATATGTGTGTGTCTGTGTGGGCTTGTGATAATGAAAATATAATCCTGATAGAATAAAAGACAAAAGTTAGTTGGAAAAACAAAACAAAAAAGACCTCCAGACAAATAATAGTAGGGTGTGGTTATATAGGGTAGGGTGTGGTCTATAAGGTGCAGTCTATGAGGTATGGTTATATAAGGTGTGGTCTATGGGGTGTGGCTATATAAGAGATGGTATATAAATATCAATGAAAGAGAATAATGTGTAGTCTACCAAACCAAATTCCTACTTTAAAAGAAGACAGAAGAAAATGCTCTAAATATACTGTTGAGTGAAAAGTAATTATAGCACAATGTGAACAATAGAGTCCTTGATTTAGAAACAAGACAAGATAATCAAATATACAATGTTTGCTACAGAAAAATAAAAGGAAAACACTGTTTTCCTTCCCTGTATTTTCTTAACCTTTCTCAGCATTTTCCAGGAAACTCACAATAATTTTGCAATTAAATACTAGTAAATGTGTTCAATATTCCTGTAAAAGGTAGCACAGAGATGTTAGGATTGTCTGTTTCTCCCATGCACTTAGAGAAGCTGTGGGTGGTAATGGCAGGAGGGGTTTAGAAGGCTGGAGCCAGAATCAATCAATGTATCACCACTAACTTATGACGGAAGTTAGGACTTCCTTCTGTGATACCACCTTGCCTGGAGAAGGGGAAAGGGTTAGTGAGATGCCAGGCTGATTAATCCTGAGCTCAGTTGACCTTCAGGTAGTTAGGGATCACCAGAAGGGAACTGTTTATGGAAATCTGAAGCCCACAGACTCCCTCACCTTAGAATTCTCCTAAGGGGAGTCCTCCAAATTGTGGTGATATCTAACATGGCACATGACCTATGGCCTGACCAAATCACAAGTCCAACACCCATGGAATCCATGAGGGACTGGAATTCTGCTATTTCTCGAGTTATCTTTCTATACATTAAGCTGGCCAGTTGACAGAGACATGCATCTCTGAGCAATCCAGAATTCCTCTGTGCGTAGGGCTTGCTACACAGGAAGTTCTGTCTGTTCAGCATACACCTTTGTCCTCCAGGGGTTTGAAGTTTGCCTCCTCTTCCGCCCGCCCCGCCCATCCTCCCTAGCTGCACAAAGGAGAGACAAGAAACAAAGAACAGGTATGAATGTGTGAATGGTTGCCGACAAGAGACGGGGTCTCACCATTCCCTTTTCCCGTGCCTGGCTCTATTTAATCAGCCCTTCATTTATCCAGACCCTTAGCAGGCAGCAAAGAACAGACAGCAGTGCTTACATTCATGGGAAAGAAGCATTTTTTTCTTTACGTTTCAACATCAAAGTAGCAAAATTATTCCATTTATTCTGTGGACTTTCACTAAGTAAATAGACATGACTTATGTTAATTTATACATAATGGTGTGAATTAAGGCTGTGAAAGGCTTTAGGGAAACTCTCACTATTCCCGAAGCTCTCTTTGTCAGGGGCTGACTTCCTGGACTTCTGCACACTTCCTCAGCGGGCCTGAACAGACACTGGCCAGACAAAGTGGCCTCTTGCAGACGGAAGATCTGTTTAAAACAATCTATTCACTTGTTACAGTTTCAGGGTCCAAATCAATATCACAAAAACAGGGCCGGGTAGGGAGTCCAGGCATTGTGTTCATCTTTCCTACTAAAGGATACAGAAAACCAGTGCCAACGCCGGCACAGCTGTCGTGGATGGGCAGAAGGAAGCCAGTGGGGCACACCTTTTCGCTCTGGGTTGTGAGACAAAAGCAAATATGTTTTGGCCATGCAGATGGGTAGATTCCCAAGGCCCTGCTTTGTGTAGACCTCTGCTTTGTTCTGAGCTTCCAGGAGCAATTCGATGTCATCTGCCTCATAGATCTTCTGTGCAGTGATCCTGATTTTATCCTTAACTGAGAGCTTGAGGTCATAGAGGAGCAGGAAGCTGCTGGGGCCTGTGATGCTCGCTGGACTGCCTGAGCCGCGGCTAAGGCCCCCAGCCCCCGGCCCCTCCTGCCCGGTGGGTGCGTTTGACAGTATCACAATCCCCCCCCCGTGTTCTCTGGAGAGGTGGTGGATGAGGTTCAGTTCAGCTTCTGTATCTGTCTTGAATGCGTTCATGGCCATGACCTCAGGCACTCCAAACATCCTAGCATTTTCTATTTGTTTCCTGAAGTTACTGAAACAAACTGAAGCCCTTTTCAAGCAGGTTCAGGTCCTCTTCTGTGTAAGCCTTGCAAAGGGGCAGCCCAGCAGTGACCGTGAAGCTGCCCCCGTGCATCTTAAGAGCCCTGACAGTGGCAACAAGAACCATCACGTTGAGGCTGGAGACCAGAATACTGGAACTTAATGTTGAAGAACTTTTCCATTCCTGTGTCTGCTTCAAATCCTGCTTCAGTCACTAGGAAGCCTTCAGGGCCAACAAGTTTGAGTGCAATCCAGTCTGCGATGATGGAGGAATTTCCATGTGTGATGTTGGCAAAAGGCCCAGCGTGGACAAACACTGGTGTGCCCTCCAAGGTCTGCATGAGTTTGGGCTTGATTGCGTCCTTCATCAGCACCATCAGCGCTCTACTCACGCCCAGATCCTCGGCATGATGGGTTTTCCTTTCTTACTGGATGCCACCACCATTTTGCCCAGTCTCTCTCTCATGTCTTCCAGGGAACTAGTGAGGGCTAGAACGGCCATGATTTCACTAGACACAGGAATATCAAATGTGGCCGTCCGTGTGTGGCCTTTCTCTGTCGGAGCCTGTCCAACTGTGATCTTCCTCAGGAATCTATTGTTGATGTCCAACACTCTCTGCCACGTTATAGTTTCTGGATTACTATCCAGTCTTGCAAATCTGTTTATCTCATCATCCATCTGTGTGGTAGGTTCAGTCTTTTCAATGCCTAACCTCCGTAACCTTCTGATCTGGATATCAGAGAACTTTCTTACTCCATTTACTGAAGGTACCAAGTGATTAAACAGAGCCTTGTCTGTCTGGGTCAGCTCATGAAACATCCAAGCATGGATGGCAGGAGCCACGAGGTTATTAGCTGCAGTGATGGCGTGGATGTCATCAGTGAGGTGGAGATTAAACTCTTCCATAGGAATGACCTGGAAATAGCCACCTCCTGCAGTGCCACCTTTTATTCTGAAGAAAAATTTGCTGAGGGCCCACCAGTCCAATTATGATTGTACTTATCCCTAGGAAAGATGCATTCTTTTTTTTTTTTTTTGGTTTTTTTGAGACAAGGTTTCTCTGTAACTTTGATGCCTATCCTGGAAATAGCTCTTGTAGACCAGGCTGGCCTCAAACTCACAGAGATCTGCCTACCTCTGCCTCCCAAGTGCTGGGATTAAAGGCGTGCACCACCACCGCCCGGCGAAAGAAGCATTCTTTGTGATTTATTTTCTCCTATGTAAAATTACTGTTCTCCTAATAGGGGACAATCATATATACCTAAGTAGTAAGTTTACATCACCAAACTGAGTGATGTACATGTGGAGAAATGATTAGGTATCACAATGGGTTGGTTATTAATGTGTTTGCTTATATGTATGTGTGTATAGACGTCTGCAGAGGCCAGAAGGGGATGTTGAATCCTCTTGGAGCTGGAGTTGCAGGTGGTTGTGAGCCATCACACAGGGATGCTGGAAATCAAACTTGAGACCTCCAGAAGAGTAGGAAAGATTTGTAACACCTGAGTCATTGCTAGCTCCAGCAGTGGTTTTGACATGTATAGTTGTGACGTTCTCACGTTTTCAAAATATCCTTTCCTTTCCCATCCCCTCTCATTCCCAGAGCTTCTTTAGGCAGCCTGGGAAGGACTCCCTGTCTGTATTGGTGTATGAGTGTTTGGCTGTGTGCAAACTCAGTCCCTCTACAAGAACAGTGGGTGCTCTTAATCAGTGGTCCATCTCTCCAGCCTGCCGTGATTGCACCATGATTTAACCATCTCCCCAGCTGATTGGGAAGGATGGATAGAAACACATTTCATTTAACCATAAGCTCTGGGAGGCTGGCAACACCTTTCTCCACATTTAGAAGAGTACATCTCATGGAGAAGTTGGCCCACAAATGTTCGTCAACTTTATAATAGCTAGGCATGTAGTATGCCTCTCAAAGCACGTTAAGATAATCTAGTATCAGAAGAATTCCAGGGTAAATAATTGAAGTTGAGGGAATCTGCTTTTACCATTTCCTTTGGGGCTTTACCAGTCTCACAGTCACACGCCCGCAGGAAACAAAAAGACAGAGGAGAGATGGAAGCTGAGAGGGGCATCCATTTCTGGTGCCACATAATCAGGTCCATCTGAATCCACAACCCTTGCCCGTTATGCTTCATCTGGAGAAAGTTCCATCAAGAACAGTGGGCAGAGTCACAGTGACAGCTGTCAACTCTACCCAGTGTTGGCACCACCATGACCCTGTGAACTGGACCAGTTACAGGCTTCCCACAGGACAAGCAGCTGTTTTTACATTTTCCACTTGGACCCTTTCTAAGAACAGGATCACACAGAGCTGAGTCAATGTGACGACAGGGTAAATTTTAGACATTTTAAAAAAGAACAGTTACTGACTTCCAAATACCCATTTCCCACCAGTAATTTTGTTTTGAAACTGGACCAGTTTTGACAAAGAGCATATTTATGAACCTATATTGTTCAGTTTATTGAAAATTTTTTCCTGGTATCTGCCCAACACCCAAAAGTATGTCAGGGAACAAAAAGCAAACTTACTGCTGTCAACTCACTGTCTAAAATCCCCCCCTGAGTCAGGGCTGGTTTTGTTCCTTGCATTTGTTCTGGTTCTCTCTGCTTCCCTTCAGATGAGTGTAGAGGACTTCACCTCTCTCAGTCAACTTTGAAAAACCCCTTCTTCCCTAGATATAGAACCAAGCCATGTCATTTTCTGTAAGATCATTTAAGGCACAAAACTGCACTATTTCTGTTTTACGTCATTTGTCAAATCTTCTTCCCACCTCTGACCCTCAACTGCTTAAGAAATGTGTGAGTATGCCTTAATAAATATGCAAAACATTAATTAGGTTAATTAGATGGTTTTCAGTATAATTATGCTTTCCAAAACCAAATGCTACAAACCTGTTCTTATAAGCCAACGTTTCATTCCAAAAGTTGTTCAGCTGGCTTAGTTTTTCCCTCTGAGAATACTGCTTTCCCTGTTTATATGACTGCCATGTAAACTCTGCAAGTGTAGTCAGGACTTGGTCTGTGCGGAGGTGAGAAGGGAGCCACACTGAAGAAGCCGGGGAGTCTGGGAGAGCTGAGAAGTAGTAACACAGTAGTGCATTGCCTTTATCAGCAAGACTACGGGAGGAGCCAAAACTGATAGTATGGTAAGACACTCATTTCTTAGGAATGGCTCTGCCTTGCTATACCTGATGAAGTGGTTTCAATATTAAGCATCTCCCCTCTACTCCCAGCCCTCTGCTTCCTAGCTTCCGTGAGGTCAGTATCTTTCTTCCATCTGTTTCCTGCCTTGCCAAAGTCTTCAAAGCAATGGAACCTGGTGACTATGGACTGAAACCATGAAACAAAACACAGCTTTATTCCATTGTTTATATCTGTAATTTTTCCAAATCATTGTAAAATAACTACTGTGTCCAGAATGCTCCGTTTTAACAGGAAGCAGTCAGAAGGAAATGTAGCCTTGATACAAATCTGTGGTGGACTGCGAGGTAGAATGGCTAGGGCTCCCTCCATTGGTTCTCTGTAGTAGGATATCTACAAAGCCCATTCCTGAGGTCACCACAGGATTGCAATTAGACATGTGTCCAATGAGGTTTTTAATATCACAGTTAAGGTAATAGATAGTTTTGGCCTCATGAAGGAGAAAAAACTAAAAGTGTGGACACTACATTGTTCCAAATAGACTCAACAAATAAGAAGAATGTGCAGGACAAGTCTTCAAAGGAAAAATAAAAGGGATTCAACGAATAGCATTCACTGTGAAGCCACCAGAGCAGCTAAGATTCAATCCCAGGAGCTGCAAGTCCTTCCAAGTTAAAACAGTAAATAATTTGATTGATATGAAGATTAATAGCCAAAATCACAGGAGTCCATCGGAAGCAGCATAGAACAGCAAGCGCCAAAGATTAATAATGGTAAAAGACAACACTGTGATAATCAGCATCACAGCGATGGACCATGGGAGGGTTTAATGACAGAATTTCAGAAGAGGAATTTCAATAGAGCTGACTAAACTCAGAGAAAGGCGAATCACACAGCTAAACCTGAAAGCGGGCTGCCTGCCCAGAGGGCGCAGGCAGGAATGCCATTTTCCTGTCCGCACACTAAATGCTAAAATATCACACAAATTGGTGTCAAGAGGTTGAATGGAATCTGCTGCAGCAAAACGTGACTGGAGCAAAGAAACTGTGTTCACTGCTCTCATCTGAAAAGCAGAAGAGCTGGGCTAACAGCAGAAGCATGTCTTAGCATGCTCCTGGAGGCTCAGCAACCATCATTAGTCTTCACTGAGGAGGTGCACACATTTGATGCCATTGGTTTGCAAACCGATGGTATCCTATTTCAGAAAGTAAATAACAGTCCACTGTCCTCAGTGCCTGGGCCAGCCTATATGTGCACAAATGCAGGAATAGTATATATTCATAAGGAGATACATACTATTCTAAGCCTGAAGGATGGAAGACTGAGTGAGCCTTGGTCCACAGTTTAAAAAGTAGAGGCTATATGTGGAGCACAAATTGAGATTTAATGGGTGCACAGGGTAGGGAACAAAGACTGTGTTTTAGGACACAGAAATTAGAGCCAAACTGGCAAACGTTAAAGACTCAGCTTTGTCACAATTTCATGGTTGTGGCAAGGGCTTCAAGTACAGTTTCCTCATTTGCTAATGTGAAGAATAGTTGTTCTTTGTTTTAACTTACTAGAAAGCTTAGTGGGGATATGGATAAAGCTGACACATTCTTAGGCAGTGCCGTGGCACATTATACCATCCTACAAACAGAGGAATCATTTTCCCCCACAAGTTAATACCTGTCTGAATAACAATGACACCATCACATACAAAATTTAATTTAAATAATCAAGTATACAGAGAATAACTGTTTCTGCACCGGTTGGGCTCACAATTTGGGTTAAGATTAATAGAAATTTTTAAAAAAGAAACAGATATTTGGATGTGATTGCCTAGAGAAATAAAAAAAAATAAGCTATGCTCACAAAACAAAGGGAGTGAGGGATTTTGTAAACCAAAGCATACATTGTGCAAACGCATGGCTACCTTAAAAACTGGTAAGAATTTCAGTGTGGTTGAAAAATTCCATAGCTCATAGGAGCAAAGAGGAAAAACAGGTTGAGTTAAAGCACTGAAACTATAAATACAGTGCAAGAAATTTCCAAAGAAGCAAATTTGATCATTGATGGGATTTACTTAAAACAACAACAGCAACAAGAACAACAATGGTAACCTGGAAGAATTCTAAAGCACAGGAGGAATAAAATAGATCAAAAGGAATTATGACAATTTACTCTATATACCCTTTGTTAATATACATATATAGGTCCTCCATACCCTACCTACATCATAAGCACAACTGAATCAAGTCGCTCAGATTACTAGTATTGCTGCCAATCACCAAGTAATTTCAGGCAATTCTGTCATCATCTGTGTGTGAGTGATTAGCTAGTATTTCTCAGTACTCCTTCTATGCTAAGTGCCTTGTTCTGCATGAGCTATTATTTACCTCCAGTCTGCTGATCATCAATTAGAACTCTTGAGAGGTTAGATCACTTGCCTAAGTATACGAGCATACACATACACACACACACACACACACACACACACACACACACGTTGAGCGACGCCTCAACTATGTAATCTAACTCATGTCTGTAACCTTATCTCCCTGCCTTTCCTTTCCTCTACAGCAGTAGCAATCTATTCTACAGAGACCAAGAGAGACTTTAGACTCCTGCTGGCTTCCATCTACTCGCATTGGGCAAATCACATTATAAATTAATCCAGATGAAACGCTCAACTCTTCCCGACCCGTAAGAGGATGTACTGCCATCCTCAGGCTCCCACAGACAGACCTTTAGAGGAAAAATCCAGAGGCCTTGATTACATTTGCTTTTTAATTAATCTAGAGTGTTCATTTTCAGCTGGAGGAAAGTTAATGTTTCCTTTTGTTAATCTAATGGCCACAGGCAATGCTTGGGCTCTTGTGGCAGAAGTTTGGGATGACTGTAGAGTTCCCTGGTGCTACAGGAAATGTGGTGCTAAATAAAACAGCTGTCCTGGCAGCAGAGGGTGTGGAAGAGTGCTTGCAGATGGTGCTGGCTGCTCTTAGTGAGAAGACAAGAGAGGTTGATTTTGACCCAATCAGGCCACCCTAATATCCAGGAACATTCTCTTGACCTCATCACAATTCTTCTCTTAAGAAAAGAGAAAAGAAGCAAAGGGAGGAAGGAAGAAAGAAATAGCAATTTCTTCCAGCCACAGAGGAAGCACTCTGAGTGTAGCTTTTTCTGACTACCACTCTATCCCCAGCTCTTTCTTCTTGGCCCTTTCTGTGTAATCACTGTCTAGGTTGGGACCCTTTTAACTAGAACAAGGAGTGTTATTTGGAAGCCAACTTAAAGCTACAGGCCACCAGGTTCTTCAGAAAAAAAAATCAAGAGGTGTGAGGAAGATTAGCTATGTGCGGTTGTCACACACAAATAACAGTGGTGGGATGAACCAGGATGTAGTCCTTGTAATCTCATCTCTCCGCTCCCAAACCTTAGAGAAGCTTGACATTTGTCAGAGGTCAACAGGCAGAGGTCAAATTCCTGGGCAGAAACTTAAGAGTTAGGGAAGAGAAGCCGCCAGAGGATCTGAAATGGCTCTCGACTCAGTGTTGTCTCACCTGATGCTCATCTACTCTTTCCAGACACCATCCTGCTACCATAATTTCTTATGCCAAGTCAAACTGAATAGCAGAAGTTACCTAGAGCACATGTTGAAAAGAGATCACATCAATCAGGGTTTGGAGAGGATTCTCTGAGTTTAGTCATGCCCAAAGAGGAGGAAACATGGACTACGCCTACCTAGGCACTACCTGGTTGCTTCCTAGCTTGCCAGTGATAACAAAGCTTGAGTTCAGAGAGAACTTCAATCTCCAAAATGTGACTCCACCCTCACCAACCTACTCCAAAGCCCCCTTGACCAAGAGTGCCAGCCATCCTTTGAAAAAAATTCTACTCCTTTTATTTTCTTCTAACCAATTTTGACAAAGTTGTTCTTTGCAGTGAACCAGTACATTTGAAAATGTTTCCTTCTTGAGATACCAAACTTGAATGGCTGACATTGGCTCTGAGTCTCTATGTGAAAAACATGCTTAATTCTGTGTGTAAAATAGGGATGGGGTGGACTTATAGCAAGCATCAAGGGTTATACCTCTGTGCACAGAAAAATTATTTCTCAGTGTGTATTTGGAACAATGAATTCAACCCATCCACTTTTTAATGGCTTGCATTATTAAAAACATTACTTATGCTTTTTGTGTGACAAAGACCATGAGCAATGATTCTGGTAATAATTTTGTCTTTCATACACAAAAAATCTCAGTGTGAAAGTTTTTTAAAAAACTGTCTTTGGGGCAAAACTGTCTATTAGCAACATGCTGGGAAGTGAGTCTTTCGGTTGAGAGAGACTAAAGCAACGATTATTTTTTTTTAGTTTTAAAATTGGAACCCTGGCAGACAGTTGTTAAAACAGTTAACAATCGTATTCGCCAGCATGTTTGCTTTGTAGAATAAGACATGAAATTCCTGGTGAGAGAAAGTATGTGCGTATGGACATTCATCACTTTTCTTTCCTGGTGACAAGATACCATGACCAAGACAACCTAGAAAACAAATGTTTATTTTGGCTTCTGGTCTATGACAGTGGGGACAGCGGGGTAGCAGGCAGCTGAGAGATTGCATCTTTAACCACAGACACAAAGCAGAGAGAATAAACAGGAAGTGGGATGCGGTTTTAAATTCTCAGACTAGTCTGCTCCTCCTTGTAACCTCTCCAAATAGTGCCACCAACTGCGGACCAAGTATTCAAACACCCGAGCCTAGGGAGGATATTTCTCATTCAATTTACCACATGGTCTCTACGTCGTTTCTTCAATATTTTCCCTCCTCTACTCTTTTTCTCCTTTCACTATGTATGATTTGAAGATTGACTTTGTTTTCACAGCAACAGTTCAAAGTAATTAATATAAAATTAAGACTCAAACTTTTAAGGTCATGTCTGTAATTTCTGCAAGTGATAGCTGCCATTCAGCCAGTCTACAGTGGGTGTTTATTGAGCGCCTATTATGTGCCTGGTCCCAAATCTAAAACAAGTCAGGATCCCCACCCTGTGGAACTTAAACTCCAGAGTTGGGAGACACATGCTGAAAGTAAACAAATGAGTTAAGTTGCATGTTAGACGGTAAGTTCTGTGGAAGAAGGGCATAGACTAGATGATGAACCAGACTGCTACAATTTGGATCCTGAATGTCCCCAAAGTTCTAGATGTGGAAGTCATGATCCCTGCAAGGTTGCTGCTGGAAAGTAGTAGAACCTCTGGGAGACAGGGCAAAGTAAGAGGACCACGGCTATTGGGGGTGAGTCCTCAGATATGATTGTGGGCTTTACAGATGCACCTTCATTGATTCCTGGCTATAAAGAAAGCAGTCTGTTCCACCATGTGCTTCTGCCATTGCCACTCGGCACTTCCACTAAAGGCCTGAAGGCCAGAGACCAATCAACCAAGGATTGAAACCTCCCACATGGTGAGTCTACAAAAGCCTCTTCCATTATAAGTTAATTACCTGAGGGAATTCATTACAGTGATGGAAAGGTGACCAACACAGGGAAAGAGCCAGGCCAAACATCAAGTCCAGTGCTCAGACTCATCAAAATGGAGGAAAATTCTGACATACGGAAGAATTTTGATAGTTCACAACAATCTGCCCTGTCTTGGATCTCATGGGTTCAAGAAGTCTATAGACTGTAAGTGGCCTGAGACTTCAATATGGTTTCTAGAAAGGAAAATTAGGCTGTAAGAGTGAATGAGCTCATCTCAGCATGTGAGGGATATTTAATGAGAAGGTGTTTGAGATTCATACAGAAGTGAATGTAAAGAAGGAAAGAGGTAGGTTCAAGGACCAAGTCCTGGGGCTTTCCAACATTGCTAACAAGAAAAGATAAAGCGTAACAAAGGAAAGGGAAGAGGTGGGGAGCAAACCAAGAGGTTGTGTCAGCCTGGAGCTAGCCATTGGCTGTGCACCCAGAAAGCAGACACTGTCAGCTGAGCCAATGTTGCTAACTGAACAGGTCAACCGAGTTGAAATTGCAGGTCACGGAGAGTACAGGTGCAGCATGTAGCTTGTGGAGTCCGCCTCCTTCAGTTTTAGATATCTTACTACTCTGAAAATCGTCTGTACTGTGGCTTGAATGAGTCTTCCCATCTTCATGGGATGCTCCAGTCTGAATACAACATGTCTCCCACTAGTTCATTCTTTCAACACCTGTTTCCTAGCTAGTAGAGTGGTGTTTGGAGGCTATGGAATTTTGGGAGGTGGGGACTAGCTGCTTGCCATAAACCAGTGGGCCAGTGCTTTAAAGGTCACACCAGGCCCATGCCTGCTTTCTGGTTTGCCATAGTGTGAACAACCCCTGCCCTAGATGCCCACTGCTGTGGACTAAATTGTTCTGCTCTGCTGACTTTACTACCAGGATGGAATGCAAAGCTCTAAAATGATGGGTCTAACTGAATCTTTCTACCTTTGTTTCTGTCAGGTATTTCAACCGCAACCATACAAGTAATAAAATAATTGAATGCCCTAAATCACATGTGAAAGACATTTAGAACTGGGATCTTATGGTGAGTAGATCAGGTGGACAAGCCATCATGCAGTGGTTCATCCAGGAAGATTCATACACATATGGATCAATATGTGACTATGGGATTGACTTCACTATAAGAAGCACACTTCTGCTGGTATCACCATCCATGTATTACAGAGATATAGTAATAAAAACTGCATGTTATTGGCATGAAAACAGTCAGGCTGATCAATGGAATCAAATCAGAGACCCAGACATAAATTCATACATCTATAGTCACCTGGTTTTCAATCAAGAAAATAGAAATTCATGGTGGAAAAAAGACAGCATCTTTGTGCTGGATTTAACTGTATGTCAACAGGTAGAAAAATGCAAGTAGATCTAAATCTATCACCCTGAACAAAACTCAGGTCCAAGTGGACCAAAGACCTCAGCAATAAAAAAACAGGTAACACTGAACCTGGTAGAAGAAACAGTGGGGAACAGTCTTGAATGTATTGGCACAGTTTCCTGAACAGAACACTGATAGTGTAGTTGCTAAGATCAACAATCAGTAAATGGGACCTCATGAAACTAAAAAGCTTCTGTAAGGCAAAGAACACTGTCAACAGAATAAAATGGCAGCCTACAGAATAAGAAAAGATTTTCACCGACTCCACATCTGACAGAGGGCTAATATCCAAAATATATAAAGAACCCAAGAAGCTAAACATCAACAAACCAAATAATCCAATTAAAAATGGGGTATAAGTCTAAACAGAGAATTCTTAACAGAGGAATCTCAAATGGCTGAGAATCACTTAAAGAAATGTTCAGCATTTAGCCATCAGGGAAATGCAAATCAAAGAGACCCTGAGATTCCATCTTATATCAGTCGGAATGGCTAAAATCAAAAGCACAAGGGACAGCTCATTCTGGAGAGGATGTGGAGCAAAGGGAACTCTCCTTCATTGCTGGGTGGGAGTGCAAACTTGTACAGTTACTTTGGAATCAATACGGCAGTTCCTCATAAAATTGGGAATCAGTCTACCTCAAGACCCAGCCATACCACTCTTGGGCATATACCTAAAGGACCACAGGATGTTCTACCATACCACAAGGATAATTGCTCAACTATGTTCATAGCAGGTTTATTTTAATAGCCTCAAACTGGAAGCAATCTAAATGTCCTTCAACTGAAGAATGGATAAAGAAAATGTGGTTCATTTACTCAGCTGTTCGAAACAATGATATCACAAAATTTGTAGGCAAATGGATGGAATTAGAAAAAAAAAATCATCCTGAGAGAGGTAACCCAGACCCAGAAAGACAAACACAGCATGCATAAGTGGACATTAGCTGTTGAGTAAAGGATTATCATGCTACAATCCACAGCCTGAGAGGCTACATAACAAAGAGGGCTCAAGGGAGTAGGGGGAGGCACATAGAGCTCCCTGGGAATGGGAAATGGAATAGATATTGCAAGTAGACTGAGGGAAGGTAGGGGGTAGGAGGGATGGAGGGAGAGAATATTGGGAGATACAACTGTAATGGGGGGCATTTAGGAGTGATATGGAAACCTGGTGAAATGGAAACTCTCTGGAATCTTTGAGAGTGACCCTAGCAAAGACTCCTAGTAATGGGGATATGGAGCATGAACCAGCCATTTCTGTAAGCAGTCAAGCCTTCCAGTAGTGGGATTGGAACACCAACCCTGCCATAAAGCCTTTGATCCACAATCTGTTTTGCCTGTGAGAAGTGCTGGGGTAGTGGTGTCTCAGAACTTGTGGGAATGGCCAACCAATGACTGGTCTAACTCAAGGCCTATGCCACGAGAAGCCCATCCCTGTCATATCCGGGATGGCCAGGAACCAGAGGCTGGACATGCTAGAGACCCAGGATAGAACCAAACAGGACTGGGAAAAAAAATCAATGACATGATTACAAATGTTATTCTTCTGTATTCATAAATTGGTGCCTAGCCCAGCTGTCATCAGAGAGGCATCATCCAGTCACTGATGGGAGCAGATGTAGGGAACCACAGCCATACACTAGGCAGAGCTAGGGGAACCCCACAGAAGAGGAGGGTTTAGGACACAATGAGAAAACAGTCCAACAGAATCAACTAAGCAAGGCAGATAGGATATCACAGACATTGAAGCAACAATCACGGATCCTGTATGAATCTGAGCTAGGTTATCTGCATATACATTATAGCTGTGAAGTTGCTCTTGCAGGACTCCTAACTGTGGGAGTAGGGAGTCTTTTCTGACTCTTGCCTGCTCTTGGGACCATTTTCCTCCCACCTGTGACCTCAACCAACCTTGATATGAGGATTTGTGGCTCATCTTATTGTAACTTGTTATTCCATGTTAGGTTGATATCCCTGGGAGGCCTGCTCTTTTTTTTTTCTTTTTAAGGGAAATAGGAGTAGATCAAGGGGAGAGGGGAAGGGGGCAGACTGGGATAGTGATGTAGGATGTCCTTCTCCATGCTGCAAATATTTGTTGCTTTTATTGGTTGATGAATAAAGCTGCTTTGGCCTATGGCAGGGCAGAACATAGCAAGGCAGGAAAGCCAAACTGAATACAGGGAGAAAGAAGGCAGAGTCAGAGAGACACCAGCAGTCGCAGGAGAACCAAGATGTGAGGTCACAAGCCAGGAGCCTTGTGGTAAAATATAGAATAATAGAAATGGGTTAATTCAAGTTGTCAGAGCTAGTCAATAATAAGCCTGAGCTAACAGGCCAAACAGTTTGTAACTAATGTTAGGCTCCAGAGTGGTTATTCGGGAACTGGCAGGTGGGAGAACAGCCTCCATTTACAGGATAGAGTGGAAGGGATGGAAAACTGCAGCTGGGATGGAATGCATGAGAGAAGACGGAAATCACGTCAGTGGCAAAAGCACTTTCTGGGCCAGGTGGTGATGGCTCACGCCTTTAATCTCAGCATTTGGGAGGCAGAGGCAGGCGGATCTCTGTGAGTTCTAGGCCAGCCTGGTCTACAAGAGCTAGTTCCAGGACAGGCTCCAAAATAACACAGAGAAATTCCATCTTGAAAAACCAGGGAAAAAAAGCACTTTCTGGGTAGTTAGCTGTGGAATGGGCTCGGACGTTTTATAATGCAGCATGAAGTCCCAGGAGAAGTTAAGCATTTCTTAGTACTGCACTCTCTCGGGCATCTAGAACTATAGAATTATAAGCTAAGTAAGTATCTATTATCTTAAGATTACCTAGGCCAAGGCATCATTTACAACAACAGAAAACTGAGACAGCTCATGAACATACCCAAAGCCCCCCCCCCCCAGTCTAGCACTTCAGTAGGACTGGTTCACATAAGTAGTTGTTATTCTTGTTTTTTTATTGTTTATGGTGATCCATTATAATATTTTATCTAATTAAAATAACATGTAAATTATAAAAATCCGGACTTAATGGGCTAGATTTGTCACTCAGTTGGTAGAGTACTTGTTTAGGTTGTCTGCTTCAAGCCCGAGGGCTGCTAAAAATTGGGCACAGTGGCATAGGCATGTAATTCTAGCACTCAACAGTGGAAATTCAAAATCATCCTCGGCTACATAGTAAATACAAGGTCACCCCAAGATGTATGATACACTGACTCAAATACATGTTTTCTTACATAGATACTTGAGGCTTAGGCTTCTATGCCTTACTAATAAATATAAATTCCTCAAGAGTCTGATCTACATTCCCATTATGCAGCAGCCATGCAGCAGGGATACTTTGAGGCTAGTGCACAAAGCCAGCTAAGAGACTGGCAGTGGTTACACACCATACCTCATCAGGCAGACTCTGTTTGCTCACACATCCAGCTAGATGGTGTAGGAGGTTCTTCTGTATTTCTGTTGCTTTCATTGGTTAAATAAAGAAACTGCTTTGGCCTTTTGATAGGGCAGGACTTAGATAGGTGGGGAAAAGAGAACAGAATGCTGGGAAAAAGAGAGAGAGCCACCATGAAATCACCAGAGTCAAACATGCTGCCATGAAATCACCAGTGTCAGAATCTTTCCCAGTAAGCCACAATCTCATGGTAAACACAGATTAATAGAAATGGGTTAGTTTAAGATGTGAGAGTTGGCCAAGAAGAGGCTAGAACTAATGGGCCAGGCAGTAATTAAATGAATACAGTTTCTGTGTAATTATTTCGGGTATAAGCTAGCTGTGCGACTGGAAACTGGGCAGCGGACACAGCCAAGGGTCGCTGGGACGACAAGCAGCCCGCCCCCTCATTACTACAGCTAGAGAGCCATCTTCCTTCTCAGGCTCCCTGCAGAGTGGTTTCTACAGTCTGTGCTGGGATCTATGTTTCATAGGAAGAACAGTCTAGAAATATTTTATTGTGATAGGTTTCCTCTGGACCAAAAGGGAGCATAGATCCCAGAGATGCTCCACAAACACAGGAAACCTTGAGCTTGTTTTCCCTTTGCCATGAGCCAGAGGTCATAAATGTTAATCCATCATAGCAGGACTTCACAGGAGACCAGGTGCTGTGGGGTATTTTCTCATCCTGCCTGACAAGGGAATACTTTCCTGATGGATGGAACATCTTCAGAGACAAAGATGTATGGGACATTGGGAGCAGCCACTGTAAACTGGACTTTAGGGAAACTAGGACTCTATCTTCCTATTTCCTATGTGACCACCATGAATAGTATGTGATCCATAGATGTTTCACTATTTATTGAACAAATTATAAGCTGGAAAGGATGGACAAATCACCTAACAAAGCTAAAGGGATGCCCGATTTTACTCCAAATCTGCATTGCAGGAAATGGGAAAAAGTCTGCAACGCTCACCTGTACTAAATTAGTCTGGCTGGATGAAAAGTCTGGAGAGTGTCCTGTTAGCAGGACTTCAGGCATCCAGGGTACCACTTGGTGCACTGGTGCCATGAACACATTAGAGGGAACCTGGTCTATATCTCTCGGTTTACTTAACTAGTCATTCAGAGTAGTGACCCTCTCCCGTGCAGCTAGTCCTCCCTTCCACTGTTAACCCTATATAGGTTGCTCGGTACTGAAACTGATCTTGCATGACATTGGGAGACACAGTCTGGCTTTGGATGATAGTACCCAGCAGTAGAGGTGTGGGATACTAAGCCTCAGTCTTTCTGTTTGCTCCACTTTCAGAAGCAGGGCCTGAAACCAAATGCACCGTGAAGAAGAAATGCCAGAGAAAGGCACTTGCCTGTGTGCTGGGCCAGCTGGCTAAAGACATTGGCCTTTCTGCCTGCCTCCTTCAGAAGGTAGCATTTACTCAGCATTTACTCTACTGGGTGCTTCATGTTCTCAACAGAGTTAAAAAACCAAGGCTCAGAAAAAATGTTACTCACATGAAGGAAGAATATCAGAAAGTGATCAGCAGGGCACAGATACGCACCTCAGATCTGGCCTAATCTTCTCTACTGCTTGATGACATCACTAAAGAGACTGAGCAAATCATGCCTGCCCACTGGCTTTCAGGGCCTCTCACATAGAGCGCCTCCCCTGGATGTGAATGTGTTAAGCAGAAGAGAGCATGTTCCCATATAGCAGCATTTTCAAGGTAATTTTGTGTTTTCTACATTGAAAATATTTTCTGTAAATAAATTTGGGGAAAACAAAAAGAGACGCCATTTAAAAATTAAATGACACAAAGCAAGATTTTGTTAGTTATTTCAATGACTGTGACAAGACACACAAAAATGATCTTACTGGGAGGGGGGAAGAAGAGTTATTTGGATTCACAGTTTCCACAGTGTGAGTCCATGGGCTGCTGGCTTTGTTACTGTGAGTGAGAACGTCATGGCAGCCGAACATAACCAAAGGCAATTCATTTCATAAAGCCAGGAGACAGGAAAGAAAGATCCAAAGGGATGGGGAATGTGATGCCCTTCAAGACATGCTCCTGGCGATTTACCTCCTCCCATCAGGCCTCACTTCCCCACGTGCTGGAGCACAAATCTGTAATCTGTGCTTCTTTGGCGGAATGGGAGGTGGAGACAGGAGAAGCCCTTGTGGTACAGCTAGCATAGCAGAAGCAGAACTGAATAAGGGACCCTTTTCCTATAGGGTGGAAGGCAAGGATCCATATTTGACTGTCCCCTGACTTCCACACCATGCAGAGGCCTGTGCATGCCCGCGGTCACTCATGAACATAAACGTGCTCATATATCATATACATGTGAATAAAAAAATGATGGATCCGTCCATGGATTATTCCGCTGGTAAAGCTCTGATAAGCTCTCAATAATGGCAGTCATGAACTGGGAACCAAACCCTTTAGTGCATGAGCCTTCTGAGGGGCCACTTCTTCATAGCTGTAGCACTAGGGTATGACTTGCTTCTGAGGCAAAAAAAAAAAAAAATCCTAGTTCCTCACAAAAAAAGGGCAGTTTTCAGGATTGTCAGGCATCCTAACCCTATTCCTATGGGGTCTCATTTAGGGCTGAGAAAAATGTTTGGGAACCAGATATGCGTAAGTGGTGGTTAATATTGTGAACACTGTCTCTGCTTGAGCCCTTAATTAATTAATTAGAGATACATAGGGCCTATGGAACCAAAGATGGCAATCTTCCTGCCTCAGCTTGCTTAAGGCTGTGATTACAGGTATGCGCTGTTGTACCAGCTTGCTTGAACACTTTAAACAATTTTATATTATATGATTTTGAACTTTGAAATAACAGCTTCAAATTCCTGGACTGTTGACAGAACTCCAACACTTTTCCTTGGAGATCAGTGTTCCTCTCAGCAAACCTCTGAGCAAGCTGCAGCCCTCCTTCAGAGCCACAAGGCACTCTCTGAAACTCAAGGTCAATAGAACCTCCTGAGACTCTGGAGGAGATGTTGCCATGGAAATGTGGCTGCAGAATAAGCTCATTTGGAGCCAGAGAGGAAAGTGCCAAGGTGAGTCACCATGAGAATCCAGTTTTAGAGCAGGCAGTCATGTCATCCTGACTGAAAAGGGTTCCTCAGAAGAATCCAGTTTTAGAGCGCGGTCTGAGAAGGGCTCCTCATAGTTTTGGCTTTCCCTCAGGCAAAATGGTAAAAGCCTGCACGCCGTCTCCATAAGCCCCAACTGAGTTGGCGGGATAACAGGTGTCCCCAGTAACCACTCTGCCCATCAGGAATGAAGATATTCTAAAGAGACGATCTTGCTTTTCCCTTTGGCTATCATACTACTGAAACAATGGTCTGTAAAATTAGAATTGTCCCAGGATCTCATGTTGGGAAAATGAAAGGCTGGGGCCCGGAGGGCAGCTAGATTAGAAATTTATCTCCTGGAGAAGGATTTGCATCTTGTCCTGACCTTGCAGCAGAAAATGACTTCGAAGGGGAGACTGGAACTGAGACAGTGATGGGCGAGACTACACCTTGAATGGGAGGCTCAGTTATGTCGTTTAAATCTTACTCCCATGTATGACCCTAAAGATGGACTGGAGGGGATCTCTTCGTCACCCCTCCCAATGCGTCACATTGACTAAATCTCCATTTTCTGCTTTGCACTCTTAATGGATCTTTAATTGGTATACTGGGGACAGGTGGCCTTGCCTGGCAGGGCAGGGCTGGCAGAGCACAGGCCCTAACTAATGAATCCATTAACACCTCCAACACCAACATACCCGTGATCATTTCTACCAGGCTCCCCAAAGGGTGCTGTGCACAGTCATCATGTCTCACTCTGTTTCTCTTGTTTCCTACCTCATTCCACCAGAACACTACAAGCCAGATTCTTCTACTATCTTAATCCCAGACACCCCTTTGTAACCCTACAACTCGCGTGTTTAGGCAAGGGCTCAATACTAGCATGGAGTCAGCGCCTCTCACCCTGGAAGGGCACAGGGATCATACAGTACACAGCCCAATTTCTTCTCATCTTGGTGGTACACCACATCATCCTATCTCAAAGCTAGTTGGCTCATGCCCAGCATCTTAACAAAGTTTCTTCTCTCATGTGGTAAATGGTCCTAATGTTTTCCTGACTTTAGCACATTGCCTCCATGAGTCCAACCTGAGTCTTGCTTAGCCAATTAAAAACACAACCCATCGGATGAAAATGTGTTCAGCTCACCACGTACAAGGCTGTGCTTTGGAGTCATTGTTGTTCAGCGTTTGGGAGCCAGGGTGACATGCTCATTTTCATCTGCCATGCCAGGTGACCAATATCACACACTTACACCATGCTCCACCAGAACTCACAATGCAATTTCAGGGTATGTGATGGTTTTCTTGCATGCAAGGCTAATCAGCTGTGTCAGGATCGAGGCCACCATAGTGACCTTGTCAGCATGCTCCCCAGATTGTTTATACTTCACAAAGATCAAAAAGCATGCCCAGAACGAAGGCGAATACCATGAAATGGCCCTATGCTTTAATTTCTTCTCTGAAGGTCAGGGCTTTATAATGAGGCTCACAAAGGAGCAATCCAGTGGGCGAGAAACATGCATTAAAGGGACCTTTCCTATATCAAAAGGAAAAAAATAGGTCATCGACGATTTTAATGGGATCATTTCAGACTGCTGGCCCCTGGTGCTAAAACCATATTGGAAATGGAAAAGTGAGTGGGATCTTTTATGTTTGTTAATAACATCCAAACAGCAGTAAGACTGAAGTGGCTCTAAAATTACATGCTTCTGCACAAGGCGCAGAGGCCAATGGATGCAGTGTGTCTTAGCACAGTGTTGCATGACTTTTCCTGGGGAGACATGACCAAAGGTCTATTTATCCCAGATGGGGCACCACTGCCAGACTAAAAACACAATTCCACTCAAGTCTAGCTTGGTGAAGCGGTGAGTTTGTGAAGGCTTACTCAGAAGAACATGCGTGAGAGGTTACTTACAGGCCTGCGGGTGACCTCCAAACAGCTCCATCACTGAAACATTCCAGTGTGGGTAACAACCTCCGGTATCCTGCATAGACAGAGCCTTCCTTCAATAACTTCTCCTTCCTATATCCCAGCACCTCCCAAGATTACATATGATTGGGCTAAATTACATACAGCTATACAAAGAGGGAGAGAGGGAGGGAGGGAGGGAAAGAGAGAGAGAGAGAGAGAGAGAGAGAGAGAGAGAGGATGACTAAACTCTCGGGTGAGGTCTAGAAGATGGTCATGGCCGTGATATACCTACAACAGTGTTCTACACCAGGCAGGATTTCTTTAGAGGAAGCCTGAAAACTTAGCGTGCACGAGTTGGTTTGTTGTGGGGTGTTTGCACACTGTGGGGCAATGTGTTGCTGTGGCTGGTGTATTAAAAAGCTTAAAGGCCAATAGCTAGGCAGGAGAGGGCAGGGGGGATTTCTGGGGAGAGAAAGGAAGAGGAAAAGGAATCGAGGCGAGCAGGGAATTGCCAGTCAGACTGGGAGGAAGCAGGATGGACAGCGTAGAGATGAAGTAATGAGCCTCGTGGAAGAACGTGTATTAAAAATATTGGTTAATTTAAGTCATAAGAACTAGTTAGGAATAAGCCTAAGCTAAGGTCAGGCTTTTATAATTAGTAATAAGTCTCCGTGTCATTATTTGGGAGCTGGCTGGTAGTACAAAGAAAGACTTACTACATTTATTTGGCTAATCAACTTCCAGGACGAGGGACTGCAGTGTGAGACAGAAAATACAAAAGCCCCAAACCAGGCTGTCAGGTTTGCTCCATTGCACACACTGGGATTCTCTGCCCCTAGGACCCTCTGTGGAGCGTTGTAAAATGTGTCTCAAAGTGTACACTGGGGGAAGAGAAGAAAGAGCACCATTCCCTGGCTGCCATTTCCCTTCCCAAAGTCACCAGGACTAAAGTCCTAACTCTTTGTCCCCAGGCTGTACTTATGAACCAGCCCATGAGCTCTGGCAGTCACTCTCTGCCACAGCAGCACCAAAGTCCCCAAATAAGGCAGGAGGGGCTGTGTATACATGAAATTGGATGGTGCGCCAGCCAAGGCCGTCAGGGCCCTTGTCAACTGGCTGTCACAGCCAATCAAGGTCTAAGAAGTTGAGCAAAGCTGAAGCTATGTCCACTGATGCCTGAAACAATTAAGTTGCCACTGGCAGAAGATGTTCCAAGCTCTGCACGCAGAGCGAGCACACAATCGCACCTTCTAAAGAAAGACCGCTCAAACTGGGCATGGAGGTTCACACCTGTGAGACCAGCACTAGGTAACTGAGGCAGGAAGTTTGCCATGACTCTGAGGCCAGCCTGGGTCACACAGTGAGTTCGAAACTAGCCTGAGGTACACCTTGAACCCCGTCTCAATCCCCTCACCCCCTTATTAAACATAGAAGGAAGGAAGCCATGATGCTCAAAATGTGCTCATTTCTCTGAGCAATTGTAACCACTGAATTCTTTCTGGAACAGCAGCAGGTTCTTTCTTGCCTCTTTCCAGTTTAACAAAAAAAAGATTCTCAACTTCCATTGCCATGCTATTGGCACTGTGTTTCAGGTTGTGATTTGGGATCGACACATCGAATATAGTTCTGCACCCTGGACCTTTCCATCCTTCTGTCTTCCTCAGAAATGATTCTGACCGACCTCATTATTTTATACCTCTGCCTCCGTAACACACAAACAGCTTATGATGAACAAATGGAAGTTTCCTTTTATTTAATACATTAGCACACCATACTTCCCGAAGAACCTGCGAGTCAGTGACACCTGTTGCAGGGTCTGTCTTAAACACCCAGGCTAAGGAGAACAATTCCTCCTGAGTTTTAGGTTTTTTTTTTTATTCAACTACAAATAGTCTCATAGGTTATTGAGTTACTAGGTACTTTGTAGTAAAGTGAGAAAATGCCCCCTTGGCTGTATTGCTTTGGACAGGAACTCCTGCAGCGGCGGTGGGTGGGTGGTAGACTAGAATCAGAAAGCACATCTATACTTTGTGGCTTCCCCGCTTTTCTTGAATAGTGAGTGACTTTACTTTCCAAGTTGTCACTTCGGCATTTAGTTCTCCGCAGCCTACAAAGTTTTGGTACACATCCTGCCTCGATTGCAGGGACGGTCCCCGCTTCTCCATCTGTAGATTTAAATCGTTCCCTGCGACGCACAGAGACCCAATTTGAGTTAGGGGTTTGATTTAAATGTGCTGTCAGTTTTGATTTTTCACATTATCTGCTCATGCTAGCAGGGAGGGCTGACTAAACTAGCAATAACTTTTCAATCCAAAGAGGTCAAAAGAAAGGCATTGTCATATGAGCAGCCAGGGGCTCCTTCTGACCGCATTTGGCCAAATGAAGGAATGGAGTTGGTGGATGAATACGGCGGGGGGGGGCTTTCCTCTCTAGGACTGGGCAACAGGATTCTACTCTCATTAACATCTTTTGAAGAATCGATTCGCAAATTGTCTGTAGAAGCTCTGCCATAGCTACTAATTAGATGCCCTCTTACTGATTGCATGGCCATAAGGAAAACAGGAATTCAGAAACCGTCCATCAGCAAGGGTCTCATGAAGCAATCTGGGAGTCTATCAGTGCCTTGTATAGAAGAGGCATCAGTAAAGGCACAGAGAAAAAACCATGTACTCAGCCTGGCACAAGGCTTTGTTCATCTGGCATATGAATGTCCTGTCTGGCTGGTTTCCTGTTTCACAACATGTCAATACCACAGTCCCAGCTCAACAACTGGTAGCCACCAGGGGAGCATCTCCAAATTTGTCTGAGTGGGAGGCAAGTGCTCTTAACAGGGAGCACTCTAGAGGAGCAGCTGAAGAGATGCAGCTCTTCTTCATTTAGTTTCCATCCATTCTGCCTAGACAGCACCTGGCAGTCAAGAAGGGCAGGGTTATGACCCAGTAACCCCCGACCTGTGCTCTCCATGACTTTTAACCACAGACTTATTTCTTGCTCTTACTATATGCCCTATATGGGTTGCTGTGGGTGCTGTTTTTCAGTTATTCGGGGACCCAACCTGACTGGGGTGTGCCCATCTTTACTAGATTTATGGGGTCCCTGTAGCTAAGGAAGAAAAGAACACTCCAGCATCTTCCACTGGCAACTCTGTTTCTGCCTAGAAGAGATTCTATCACATTCTGCTCACATTCATTCGAGACTTGCAGGGGTCTCCAGCCTACATCCCAGGATAGCTATAAGCCAACACAAAATGGTAAACTAACTTAAAACACAATGAGAGAATTTCTTGTGACTTTTTTCACTCTGTGTGATTTTCCAGCTTGAACAAACATTTCAGATGGCCTGCTACAGTCGACTGTATCAGCTCTCAGCAAGGAAGAAGAGTTGCAGCCTGTACACTGAGAAGAAGGTGGCCAAAGAGCGTGCTGAGTGACAGCGTGATGACTAGGACATGGCCCTTCTGTCGATTCACACATGGCGAACCTGGCTTGTGGCTTTGCTTCTAATTTTAAACAATATTTAAAGCTCTACTATAGGTCATAGGAAAGATATGGGAGAACTTCCTGTAGAAGAAAACCAATGTGTTATAGTTAAAATATAGATTGAGACATGACCCAGATATCTAATCTCAAATGGTTAAGTAGTTCAGCTTCTGTGTTAACTAGTCTCTATGGAGTCTGTAGCAGACAGACCATCACTAAAGGCCACGAGTGGTCAAAATGTAGAGAACTGATCGTGTGTTGCCCGGCCCTAATTGATAGTCTACAACATAATCCCACATCTAAGTCTTGGGGACATAAAGAAGAGGAAGGCAGAAAGAGTGCCAGAACCAGAGAACCAGGAAGTCAGCTGAGAGGTTATGTCTCCTAGAAATGACAGAGATGCTCTACCCAGGAAACCTCAACATTACGGCTGCCTAAATGAGGCCTGAACCATGACAACCTCAATTGACACACTAATGTGGAAAGAAGAAATCTCACAGGAGCTCACCTGTAGAGGAAGAGGTGTAGGCTATTAAGGGCTGCTGAGAGAGAGAGAAAAAATTACTCTTCCCCCGGGATGAGCCCTAATTGATTATGCAATACCAAGTGGTCAGCCTTGAGAAAAGCAACATTAAACACACTCAGCAGGTTGTATTTATAGTGTGTGTGCGCATAACAATAATAATTAAAGAGAAAGAAATGACGAATTTGATAGAGAGAATAAGGGGAGAGTCAGGGAAGGGGTTGAAGGGAGGAAAGAGATGGGGATTGTGATATAATTATGTTCTGCTCTCTTTAAATTTCAAATAAAATAAACAAGAACAAGGCATCCATCTAGGAAAGCAGGCAGGACTGTATAGACCTGATCAAAGCCAAGCTGTTCCTGGTTTTTCCTCAATACTCCTACTCATAGCTTACTTGATTACTGAAATTGGGAAATTAAGTCTGAGGCTTTGGTTCACTGGTGTGTCCCAGAGGGGAGATAGGAGACTGGATGAACAGAAAGGCTTATTTCAGGGAGTGCTGGCAAGAAAGGAGACAAATAAGGACCAGATGGGGGACATTGTGTAGGACTAGACCACATGCCTATCCCACAAATAACACTGTCCTCTTTGCCCAAATTACTCCCAGTGACACCATGTTTCCTTTGACCAAGCTGAAAAGCACAGCCCTTCCTAACTCTCCGTGGATCATAGGGTCTCAGAAAGGCTGTCAGGACACAAGCATAGAAACTCCATGTAAGCTCTGCCTTCTCAGGAAACAGGAGCCACATATCTGTGGCTAAAGCAAAATCAATGAACCTAAGTAAGTAACTTACATTGACTGCCTCTGTGCAGGTGCAGGCCACACCAGTCAGAACAACAGGGGAGTGACCCACCTGCCTGCCAAAAGGCTCCACTCTCCAGATTCTATTACCTAAGGCCTATTTCATACCCTCCCACCCCTTCACACACACACACACACACACACACACACACACACACACACACACACACACACTGGTGAACTCCAGTTGCTCCGGCTCAAGCCACATCACTGTTGGATTCCAGGGGCACACATATAATGGGGAACATACCACCACATCTAGGAACCAGAAGCAAACTTTATTCCAATCACCACAGGGCACTAAACACTTCTAGTTTGCTAGGGACACAGGTTCAGGCTTCTGACGCTGTGACAGTGGGGAAGCAGGTTTTGAGCCTCTTCTTATGGTAAAAATCACCCATCAGGTGTGAGTCGAAGAGCTTCTACAACCTTGAGGTCAGGGTTAAAGTCATATTGCATGTTAAGATTTACAACCCTTGATTGTGAGATGCTAACTTAAGATATTTGTGAAAGACTGGCTGACGCAGCTGCTTCTCACTTCCCTGAAAAAATGCAAGGCAGAGAGTAGGAGCCCCAGAGGGGGACGGTTAAAAATTAAGGGAATAGAGGCTAACCTTTGTCCACCACAACTGCCTAGCTGGAAACTGCCTAGTTGGGAGGCAGGAAGCAGTTGTTAAAAGTTTATCTCTGTACACAATATCTGCCGGGATATTTGTTTGTAAGGCAAAAAGTGATAGTTAAAAGTTAATGGTGCTGTCAGCTTGAATTTTACCAAAATGTGTTTAGGCTTACAATTTTATATTCTGGGTCTTTGATCATCAGGACACCTGAGTGACCTTCCAGCGAAACAGGTGTACTTCCCAGATTCTGTCCCCCAAGTCTCATTCCAATGCTCAACACACACACTCCCTCCCGCCCCCCCCCTGCTGCTGCCGCCAGACCATCCTCCCTGAGACCAGCCCTTTGCCCCAACCCCAGAAGACTTCACCTTAGCTCAGGCCACATCAGTCAGAACAAGTGCAGGCAACACCAATTAGGAGAACAGAGGACCCCCCTTCTACTACAACAAAGGCCAAGCTAACCTCCAGAAGGCCAGCTCCCAACTTGAACAGAGACTCCCTACTAGATCAGAGCCCACATCAGGTGCCTGAAAACCAGGCCACAAGGACCAAAGAGGAAACAAACCAAGGAACAAAACTCCAATCCAACAAAGACAAACTCAGAAATCAGAACCTAAACCTAATCATCCAAAACTGAAATGCCTAAATGCCAGTATAAGAATACAATCAACAACAGTCAGGGCAATATGGTACCACCAGAGCCCAGTTAGCTATTCTACAACAACAGCCAGACCTGAATATTCCAATGCAGTCAAAGCACAAGAAAATTAAAAAACAAAACAACTTTATGAAGACTATAGTGGTCCTTAAAGAGGAAATGAAAAATTTCCTTAAAGAAATCGAGTAAAAGACAAACAAACAAAAAAAATGGAGGAAATCAATAAACTCCTTAAAGTATGCCAAGACAGTTAAGACAAAACAAACAAGTGAAGGAAACTATTCAAGACCTGAAATTTAAAACTGAAGCAATAAAGAAAACACAACCTGAGGGGATTCTAGAAATAGAATATCTGGGTAAGCAAAAAGGAAGTACAGATGCAAACATTATCTAAAGAGCAAAAGAGATGGAAGAGAGAATCTCAGGTGTTGAAGATAAGTTAGAAGAAATAGATTCATCAATTAATGAAAATGTTGAATCTAAAAAAATCCTAACACAAAGCATCCAGGAAATCTGGGACACTATGAAAAAGTCAAACCTAAGAATAATAGGAATAGAAGAAAAAGAAGAATCCTAGCTCAAAAACCCCAGTTGGATCAGAAATTAGAGTCCCCTCACCATATAATAATCAAAAAACTGAGCATACAGAACAAAGAAAGAATATTTAAAATTGCAAGGGAAAAGGGCCAAGTAACACATAAAGGCAAACCTATTAGAATCACAGCTGACTTCTCTCAAGAGAAACTAAAAGCCAGGATGTCTTGCAGACTCTAAGTGACAATGGATGCCAGCCCAGACTACTACACCCAGCAAAACTTTCAATCACCATAGACAGTGAAAACATGATATCATGACAAAGTCAAATTTAAATAATATCTAGTCACAAATCCAACCCTATAGAAGGTACTCATAGGAAAATTCCAACCCAAAGAGGTTAACTATACCCATGAAAAAAATACAGGCAATCTCACACCAGCAAAATCTAAAGAAGGGAAACACACAAACACAGACACACACACACACACACACACACACACACACACACACTGCCACCACCACCACTAACAACATAATAAGAGTTATAAACAATTAGTAGTCATTAATATCCCTCAATAACAATGGACTTAGTTCACCAATAAAAAGACACTGACTTACAGAATAGATATGAAAACAGGATCCATTCTTTTGCTGCATACAAGAAACAGAACTCAACATCAAAGATAGACATTACCTCAGAGTGGGGAGTTAGAAAAAGATTTCCAAATAAATGAACCTAACAAGCAACCAGGTGTAGCTAATATCTAATAATATCTAACAAAATAGATTTCAGGCTAAAATTAATCAAAAGAGATGGAGAAGGACATTTCATATTCATTAAAGCAAAAAAAAATCACGAAGATGACATCTGAATTCTGAATATCTAGGCCCCAAATGCAAAATCGGTTCACATCAATAAAAAAAAATTACTAAAACTTAAATCACACAGAAAATCCCACATATTAATAGTGGGAGACTTCAACACCCCACTTTTATCAATAGACAGGTCATCATGACAGAAATTAAACACAGAAATAATGGAACTAACAGATGTTATTACTCAAATGAACCTAGCAGATATCTACAATATGTTTCACCCTAAAACAAAAGAGTATAACCGTTTCTAGCTCCTCATGGTGTGTTCTCCAATACCGACTATATACTCAAACACAAAGCAGGTCTCACCAGATACAAGAAAATTGAAATAACCTCCTGGAATTTATCAGACCTCCATAGATTAAAGTAGGTTCAACAACAGAAACTACAGAAAGCCTGCAGACTTATGGAAACTGAACAACTCTCTACTGAATTATCACTGGGTCAAGAAAGAAAGAAAGAAAGAAAGAAGTTACAGACTTCCTAGAATTTCATAAAAATGAATGCACAACATATCCAAAGTTATGGTACACTATGAAAGTGGTTCTAAAAGGAAAGTTAATAAATGAAGTGCCTTCATAAATAAATTGGAGAGGTCTCATACTGGAGACTTAAAAGCACAACTGAAAGCTCTAGAACAAAAAGAAGCAAACACTCCCAAGAGGAGTAGATGAAAGGAAATAATCAAACTGAGGCCCGAAACCAATAAAAAAGAAAACAATACAAAGAATCCATGAAACCAAGAGCTGTTTTTTTTTTTTTGAGAAAATCACCAAGATAGACAAAACCCTTAACCAAACTAACTAAAAGGCAAAGAAAGAATATCCAAATGAAAAAAATCAGAACCAAAAAGGGGTATAACAATAAATTCCAAGGAAATCTAAAGAATCATTAGTCATAATTATACCTCAAAACTTTATTATACTGCAAATTATTAATCATGCTTCAAAAACCTTTAGTCCACAAAATTGAAAAATCTAAAAGAAATGGACAATTTTCTTTCGATAGACACTACTTATCAAAGTTAAATCAAGACCAAAGAAACAATTTAAATAGACTTATAACACCCAAGGAAACAGAAGCAGTTATTAAAAATCTCCCACCCCCCCCTAAAAAAAAATGCCCAGGACCAGATGGTTTTAGTGCAGAATTCTACCAGACTTTTAAAGTAGAGATAATGCCAATATGCCAACTACTCTCAAATTTTTCCACACAATATAAACAGAAGGGACATTGCCAAATCTGTTTTATGAGGCATCAGTCACCCTGATAACCACACCACACAAAGATTCAATGAAGAAAGAGAATTAGATACCAATTTCCTACATGAACATTGATGCAAAAATACTCAATAAAATACTCACAAACTGAATCCAAGATCACATCAAAAAGAACATCCACCATGATCAGTGGGCTTCATCTCAAAGATGCAGGGATGATTCAATATATGAAAACCTGTCAATGTAATCTACCATATAAACAAACTGAAAGAAAAAAACCAACCACATTATCATTTTATTAGATGCTGAAAGGCCCTTTGAGAAAATTCATTATCCATTCATGATAAATTTTGGAAAGATCAGGGATACAAGGGACATATCTAAACATAGTAAAGGCAATATACAGCAAGCCAATGGCCAACATCAAATTAAATGAAGAGAAACTTAAAAAGCAATTCCACTAAAATCAGGTACAAGAAAAAAATTCTGTCAACTCTCTCAATATCTTTTCAGTATAGTACTCAAAGTTCTAGCTAGAGCAATAAGACAACAAAAGGAGATCAAGGGGGTACAAATTGAAAAGAAAGAAGTCAACATATCAATATTTACAGACTATATGACAGTATACATAATTGATCCAAAATCCTACTAGGAGTTCTTACAGCTGATAAACACCTTCACCTAAGTGGCTGGATATAAAATAAACCAAAATGAAAATCAGTAGCCCTCCTATATACAAATGATAAATGGGCTGAGAAAGAAATAAGGTAAACAACACCTTCACAATAGTCATAAATAAGATAAAAATACCTTGGTGTAACTCTAACCAAGCAAGTAAAAGATCTGTATGAAAAGAACTTAAAGTCTTTGAAGAGGGATATTGGAGAAGATATCAGAAGATAGAAAGTTCTCCCATGATTATGAGTCAATAGGATTAACATAGTAAAAATGGCTATTATACCAAAAGCAATCAACAGATTCAACACAATTCCAGTCAAATTCCAAAAGAAAATCTTCATTCTTCAGAGACTTTGAAAAAAAAAATACTCACTTCATATGATTTAAAAAAAAAAAAAAGAGGATAGCTAAAATAATCCTGTACAATAAAAGAATTTCCATAGGTACCACCATCCCTGATTTTAAGCGCTACTATAGAGCGATAGTAATAAAAAACTGCAGGGTATTAGCATAAAAACAGACAGGTTGATCAATGGAATCAAATCAAAGACTCAGAAGGAAATCTAAACACTGAAGAACACTCAATTTTTGACAAAGAAACCTCTCAAGGTGTATGTTTGGGTGTCAGCCCCTCTAAACCTTCAGGATTCAGAAGAAAAGCTATAGCAAGCAAAAACTGACTGCAAGAGGACTGAGGGTAAACAAATTAACTCACACATGTCTTTTAGTCATGTCCCATTTATTCTTCCTATGTTCTCCCCAATGCTTTCTTCAGAGCTCTTTTGATGTTTCCCAATGATCTTTCTTGATGTTCCTCCCAATCCCACAAGGTTTCCAGTTTATATATCCACACAGACATAATTATTTTTTAGGGCTAACAAGACAGATAATACTGGCAAGGAAGGCCCCTTTAGTATCAGAGGGGTTGTGTTTGTGAAGTTTTCACCAGGGAAGATTAGTTAAGGATGGGGCTTTAAATCAGTACAGAATTTTAAGAAGATGAAAAGGGGGTGTTGTTTACTAACTACATTTCTTAAGTGTGACTAGTTAAGTTGAAAGTTTATAATTGATAACCTTAGAAAACAAAAATACAGGAGTGCCATGGCATTCTCTGAGTACTTCTGCTTCCTTCTGTGGGAGCTGGAAATACAGCCTTGCAGTAACCATGGCAACCAGCATAAGCCATGAGAGGAAAGCAGAAGACACTTGGTTTGTATTGGCATCTGGCTAGCTGAATTAAAGGGAGTTTCTTTGAAGACTGCCATTTCCAGCCCCTGGCTAAATGGGAGAAGGAATTCCTTTCTCTGGGGCTGGCTTGGTGATTTTTCTGTATGTCTAGGGGTAAAGGCACAAACAGTAGATTTACTAGTCTAAGATCTTGTGTCAATAGAAACCAAAGTGAAGGGTAAATACAGAATATTAATAGCTTGTTAGCGTAGAGCAAAGACCAGTAGATTACATTCTCCCGAGTCTGCTGCTAGAGAATCCAGAGCCACTCAGAGCTGTTTATTAATGGGGCAGACATGCTGTCTCTTCCACTCAGTTTCTATCTTTTGAGGTTCTTAGGTGGTCTATTTGCAAGGTTCACTTCCTTATCAGGTGTCCTGTCATTAAGAATAATTGTGGGGGGCTACCTTTATGTAGATTCAACTGTGAGAATAAAGGTTTCTTTGACTGAGTGAATACTTTCACACCAGGGTCCCACAGTATGGGAAAAGGCCATCTCATTGTCAGTACAGGAAGAAGTTATGCCCAATCATTACTACACTGCTATTTTTTTTTGGGGGGGGATAAATCACACTATGGAAAGGAGGAAAGTTGTGGCTTCACAATACTTGTGGGCTTATAGCAGAAACCAAAACTATACAGTGGAAAAAATAAATCATCTTCAACAACCAGTGCTTGTCTAATTGGCTATCAGCATGTAGAAAATGCAAATGAATCCATATGTATCATCCTGAACAAAACTCAAGTCCAAGTGTGCTGCAGGAGCTCCTTCTGCTCCTTCAGCCAATAGCCTTTGAGGTACCAGCCCACTGGGGCGTGGTCTCTTTTGCTTTAAAAAGCAGTGGCAGCCCTCCTCTTGCTCTCTTCCTTCAGACTCAGGTCCTAGAGACTAGACTCCTTTCCTGGTCGTGTAGAAGGCTGTTGTCTAGGACGGTATTCGGTAAGTTTTTTTCCCCTCAAATAAATAACCCTTTTATCAATAATAATTCCAAACTGGTGTGGTATTGTTTCGTGCACTACAAGTGGATCAAAGACCTCAACATAAAACAAGATATGCTGAACCTTATAGAAGTAAAAGTGGGGAACAGCCTTGAATGCATCAGCACAGGAGAAAACTTCCTGAATATTACACTGAGAGTGAGTATACTAAGATAAACAATCAATAAATGGGAACCAATGATACTGAAAAACTTCTGTAAGAACAATATCAAAACGACAAAACAGCAGCCCAAAGAATGGGAAAATATCTTTTCCAATCCTACATCTGAGAAAGGGGTGATTTTCAAAATATATAAAGAACTCAAGAAACTAGACATCTACAAACCAAATAATGCAATTTAAAAATGGGGTACAGATCTAAGCAGAGAATTCTCTATAGAAAAATCTCAAATGGCAGAGAATCACTTAAAGAAATGTTCAATATCCTTAGCCACTAGGGAAATGCAAATCAAAACAACTCTGAGAATCTACCACATGTCACAAGTAGTAGCTCATGCTGGTGAGGATGTGGATCAAGGGGGACTCTTCTCCATTACTGGTGGGAACGAAAACTTGTAAAACAATTTTGGAAATCAATATGGTGATTTCTCAGAAAACTGGGACTAAATCTAGCTCAAGATCCAGCTATATGACTCTTGGATATATACCCAAAGAATGTTCATAGCAGCTTTATTCTTAATAGCCACAAATTCAAAACAACCTAGAAGTTCTTAACCTGAAGAATGGATAAAGAAAATGTGGTACATTTACACAATGAAATATTACTCAGCTTTTAAAGACAATGACATCATGAAATTTACTGGCAAATGGATGGAACCAGAAAAGATAATCCTGAGTGAACTAACACAGACCCAGAAAGATTTAGGAAGACTTTAAGGTTTTGCCTTTAAGACTCCCTTTCAGAGTTCAATTAAGGATGCCATGAATAGCTAAAAGGGGGTTAGAAATTTAGAGGTTAAAATGTGAGGGGTGAGAAATCTACTCACAATGGGAATTGTCTGTCCATGTTTCTTCAATCCATCATCTCTCATTGTTCCACCTGTTCCTTGTTCTACATTGTTCTTCCTTGTCCTTAGTTCTACCCATTACCAATGTTCCCAGTCATATATACCCTTGAACCAGTAATTCCCCAGCCCTAGCAGGTTCCAGGGCTGAAATTCTTTTGCCCCATAGAAAATCAGATAAGAGTTTTGACACACACACACACACACACACACACACACACACACACACACAGAGAGAGAGAGAGAGAGAGAGAGAGAGAGAGAGAGAGAGAGAGAGAGAGATCTGTGGGAGTGGCTAGCACACAATCTGGTAAACTCCTTAATGGAGGAAGTTAGTTAAGAAAGGAATTGAATTGGCCAGGCAGTGGTGGTACATGCCTTTAATCCCAGCACTCAGGAGGCAGAGGCAGGAAGATCTCTGGGTTCAAGGCCAGAGAAACCCTGTCTCGAAAAACCAAAAAAAAAAAAAAGGAATTAAATCATCAGGGAATTCTAGAGGGGAAGGTTAGAGCACTACACTTCATTTTCAGGTGGTTAATAAAGAGCTAAGGGGTTTATTTTCAGTAGCATTATGAATAGGGCACTGACTGTTTAAATCAACGCGCCACTTCTTTTCTCCCAGTATGCATAGAGGCTGCCAGGTAACTAGGCAACCTAGGGGAAGCTAATGACTTTTGATCAGATAGCACATAAGGCAGACACTGCAGTTTCTATGGACCTAGGTCTGGAGTTAGACTTACTGCTCTAGGTGGTAGAAACAAAGAAGGGACCCAGGCCTTTAAATTGTTAGTTCCGGCCTTTGCTGTTATCAGCCATTCTGGTCATGGGTAAAAACCAGAGCAGCAGCTTGGGCAGGTAGTAATTCTATGTCCTTGGAGGTCTGTGAATATCTTAGGTGGGATGCTCTTTGCCTGGACCCTAAACTCTGACCAAATGCCTGCTGATAAAGATAATTGCAGGACGGCAGATTGTAACATGAGGGCCTGCTTGTTGGGGTTTCTGTCCTGCCCAGTTCCTGCAGCTGTTTAGCCCCAAAGAAAATCACACAGAGGTCTCCATAAGTTATAAACTGAATGGCCCATTAGCTCAGGTTTCATATTAGCTCTTATAACGTATATTAACCCATTATCCTTATCTATGTTAGCCACATGGCTCAGTACCTTTTTCAGTGGGGCGGGTCACATCCTGCTTCTTCCATGGTCTGGCCAGGACTGCGGAAGAGCTTCCTTCTTCCCAGAATTCTCCTGTTCTCATTGCCCCACCTCTACTTCCTGTCTGGTTTTCCCACCTATACTTCCTGCCTGGCTATCAGCCAATCAGCATTTATTTAAAATTTAATTGGCAGAATACAGACAATTCTCCCAGACCAGCAGATCTCTGTGCTTACCTAGGAGACAGAACAAGACCTGGCCAGGGAAACTGTTTTCTCTAAACAGTTCTGAACTGTGATAATTAATTTCTAAATATGTAACAGAAAGGGAAGTCAGCTACAATAAAAAAAAAACCTACAGCAAAGGACAACCACTTTATCCACAAAGTAATAACACCAAAAATCCTTGCCTTTTGGCTTAGCCTTTACCAAATCCCTTGGTTCTGATAAGTCACTTGTGAAAAGATGACGGAGCAATTACTGAATAATGTTGAGGCTTGCAGCAGAAAGAAAAACACAGTATGTACTCACTCATAGGTGGATATTAGTTGTTAAGTAAAAGTCAATCACATTACAATTCACAGACCCAGAGAAGCTAAGTAACAAGAAGAGCTCAAGGGGGAGCAAGTGAATTTCACTGTGAGGGGGAAACAGAATAAATACCACTAGTGGATGGGGGTGGAGGGAGGGGAAGAATCTGGATGGGGGCTGGAGATGGGAAGAGAAGGGATCAGGTTGGGAGAAGATGGAGGGAGAGAACACTGGGAGCCATAATTTGAATTGGGGCTGGTGTCTCTGGGAAGAGCTAGAAACGTAGTGCAATGGAAGCTCTCAGGAATATGTAAGGGTGACCCTAACTAAGACCCCTAACAATGGGTGATAAGTAGCCTGAACTGTCCATCTCTGTAACCAGGCAAGATTTCCAGTGGAGGGAATGGGACATTTGACCTACAAGATGTGCTGGGATAAAAGTGGCATGGAAACTGTGGGAGTGGCCAATCAAAGACTGGTCCTACTTGAGACCCACACCATGAGAGGGCGCTCACCCCTGACACTGCCTGGATGGCCAGGACCTAGAGGCATGATAGCCCAGAAGACCTGGGATAGAACCAAACACAACTGGAGAAAAAGAAAGTCAATAAAATGATTCCTGATGAAATTCTGCTACAATCATAGATTGGTGTCTAGTTCAATGATAATCAGAGAGGCTTCACGCAGAAACTGATGGAAACAGACACAGAGACCCACAATCCAATATTAGGCAGAGCTCAGGGAATCCTGCAGTAGAGGGAGAAGAAGCATTGTAGGAGCCAGACGGGTCAAGGATGCCATAAAAAAACCCACAGAGTAAACTAACTTGGACTCAGTAGTGGCTCACAGAGACTGAACCAACAACCAGCGAGCCTACATGGGACTAACCTAAGCACTCTGCATATACTCTATAGTTACATAGCTTTGTCTTCTTGTGGGGCTTCTAACACTGACTCTGACTCTGTTGCCTGCTTTTGGGACCCTTTCCTCCTATTGGGTTGCTTTTCCCAGCCTTAATAGAAGAGGAGGTGCCTAGTCTCACTACAACTAGATATGCCATGGCTGGTTGATATCCATGGCAGGCCTGCCCTTTTCTGAAAAGAAGCTGAGGAGGAGGAGTGGATGGGGGGCAGAATGGGGAAGAGGGATTCGGAAGGAGGGAAACTGTGGTCCGGATGTAAAGACAAACAAACAAACAAATACAAAAACTTACTTTCTCCATGAAATTTCAAAGAATGTGTATATATTCAATAAACCTTCTTAGTATAAAGGTTGATACAGAGATAATTCATATTATTATGAGTGATTAGTCATCAGTGATTATTCATCAATGCATCTATATTCTAACTGCATGCATGTACGTTTACTGTTTTTGTTGGGGTTCCTGGACCAAATATTTCTACTGTGTTAGGGCAGGAATCACACAACTGTAGTCCATAGACCAAATCTGGCTGTTCGTATGGTCTTTGAGCTAACAGGAAAATATAGACATTAACCTTCTGTCTTATTGTCTGGGCATCTGTACAATATCCTCACTTTATCCTCTTTGACTTCTAATCAAATTCCCATTCAGTTATTTAACAGCACAAATGCCAACCTCTGCCCTAGAGTGGCAGGAAAGGAGAGAGGCCTTGGCATTCTTCTAGGAATATGCCTATTAGTGGAATCTGCTCTTGGCCCTGGGTTTTGCTGCCCAAAACCAACTAGTAGGGTTCCTGAAGATACTGTTCTGTTTACTGTAAATAACAGAGATCTAGAAGACAGGTAGAAAAGAGAGCAGTATGCAGGGAGACACACCAGGCTAGACTTTCCAACTCACACACTTGTTAAAGTCTTCTCAAAATGTTTTATATTTTAGGTCTTACTATGAAGCCCAGGAGGATCTTGTACTCATGATTCTGTGTGATCCTTCTGAGGATGGGATTGCAGGCACGAGCCACCACACCACACCTGATCAATACATTCATGTCTTTGTCTTTTTTTAAGACTTTAAAAAACAAAACAAAGCACAAAAAATGAACAGCTCAGCATACGCACCTATGAAAGAGGGTGGCATCACTTGGCCTTTTCATTTGTGAGGTGCTTTATAAGTGGGTTTGTGGGTCAAATCCTGCATCTGTGTCCTGGAGCAAGTTGAGCAAATGGGGTATACCTGTGGCAATGATTTTAGCATCTCCATACATGAAAAAAACCTGGAATAAAAGAGCAAATGCCCACCTAGAGATTGGTACCTTTCTCTGCCTAAGAAGAAATGCAGGTATCTAATTATTCTATAGCATAGATGGCTAGCCTGAGTTTCCTAGGGCGATCTGGCATCTTTGGTAGGAAACTTTTCAGTCTCAGTTAAGTACCATACCATATATAACAATAGCAAGTGCCTGGAACCTGAAGTAGGGGGTTCAAGAGAAAACAGAGATCTAGAAAGAAAATCCGGCTATGTTCTTGTTCCTTCCATATCCAAGAAGTCAGCCATCTAGGTGCTAAGACCTGTCTTGATTCAGGGTTCTCTAAATGGGAGAAAAGACAGGTAGGGTTTCTGCTGTTGAGCATGTAAGAAGTTAAAGGCTTACCGGGCCAAAAGGAGCCAACCTGGTGTCTGCCTGGCACTGTCAGAGGTCCTGATCGTGCCTAACCAATGAGAGACCCCCAAGGGATGCTTCTTGAGTGCCTAGCAACAGGCACTGTCAGAGGTCCTGATAGTGCCTGTGCCTAGCCTAACCATGCAATGTCAACTGTCAAGGGATCAGAATGCCTGGGTGCTGCGAGGTTTTCTAAGTCCCCTGCCCCTGTTGTTAAATAAAGGAGTCTGCTGTATGCCTTCTACCTGACTCCCAGTGTCTGAGACATTAACACTGCGCCTTCTCAACCTCTCTCCTGAGGAAGACATTAGGGCCCAGCAACATAAGGAGTTTGTATCTTGTCAATGGTAGTGACAGATATAAGCAAACTATCAAAAAAAATTAGAAGTTCATCTAGAAAGGTATACTGTGAAGGGAAGTAAAAGACACCTGGAAGAGTAACTGGGTGATGTCCACATCAGGAAGGGGGTATGATACTTGAGAGTATTCTGAAAAGATGAACATGAATCAGATATGTGATTAGACACAGAGACATGACCCAGGTAGAAGAAACAGCAGTACATAAACTCAAAACATGAAGGGTCAGAAAGGAGAGAAGTAGGTGGAGGGGGATAAAGACCAGATCAGTAGAGCAGGGTCATATTGTGAAGAGATGTGTCCCTGTTTTGATTTTGGCTTTTTACATGAAGTGAGGGGAAATATCATCAAGTGTGCATCTGAGATCTGGTCTCTGATCTTTGAAGCTGGCTATTCCAGAAAGTCATTTAGGTAGATCAGGAGCCAGAAGGGCCTGCATGAAGCCACTCAATCTGGGGTCCAGTGTGCAACCCAATATGAGGGGCAAGTGTGGGAGTCAAATGGGGGACCAGAGTTGGGAGCTGAGAGGATACAGGTAGGGGCAAGCAGTGATAAAAGATGCCAGAAGATCATATGCATCACAACTTTTGCCACTGACTCAAGGTCCTTAGAAATCTTCTTTTCCTCTGATTGGTTTGGCCAACACTCATTAGAACAGCTTCTTCTTGTAGCAGATGGTAATAATCACAGAGCTCTACAATAAGGCACACGTAGAGAGTGAGAGGCTTTAGAGCACTCAGTCCTAAATGGGATGCCTTCCTTAAAGCCCTGCCCTGGATGCTCAGAAATCTATGTGAGGAAGTATGGATATTATAAGAGCCAGAGGTGAAGACTAACTCCAGGGAAATAGCATCATCCAGACACAGAAGGATTGGTGTACATATATGAACTTCCAGAAACTGTGGCAGTATGCACCAGACCTGCAAAGTTCTAGCCAGATGTAGTCCCAGCACTGAGGGGAGGAAATAGACATAGACTCACACTCTGAAGAAGCTATTTGCAACTGATACTCACTGGTACTGGTAAAGCGAACACCAGCTTTCTCCCTTGAAGTACCAAGTACACACCAGGGCAGGCCCCTTATACAAAAGTAGTTGGCCAACACAAAATGAACTGCATGTTTGATTTTTGTAAGTGGATTTTTTGTTTCATTTTGTTTTGCTTCGGCGGGTTTTTGTTTTGTTTTGTTTTGTTTTTTTGTTTTTTTTTGTTTTTGTTTTTTTTTGGTCTTGTTGGTCTTTTGTTCATTTGTTTTGATTTCATTTTCTGTTTTCTTGGGGGCATTGATGAAAGAGAAAGACAGTAAAGTCTTGTGGTTACAGAGATGGGGAAGATCTGGTAGGAGTTGGGAGGGGAAACCATGGTCAAAATGCATTGCATGAATATATATGTATATATATATGTGTGTGTGTGTGCATGTGTGTGTGTGTGTGTGTGTGTGTGCGTGCATGCGTGCGTGCGTGCTTGTGTGTGTGTGTGTGTATAAAGAATCTAGAAATATGTTGAACTTAACGTTTCCTGTTAAGGCTTCTCCAATCTCTGGTAGTTAAAAATCTGACACAGTCTGTGTGGTGATGCATGTCGGTAACACCAGAACATGGGAGACAGAGGCAGGAGAAGCATTGCAAGTTTGAGGCTAGTTTGGTTTACAGAGTGAATTTCAGGCTAGCAGGAGGGAGGGGGCAGCAAAACTCAAGTGAAAAGCATGAGTCATAAGATACAATAAATAAAGGTCTACATAGGTGCCGAGCCCATGACCCAGTTTCAGGACGCGCTGTAGGTGGTTAGGTAGGGTGAACACCTTCGAAGGGAGGACAGAGGAAAACTGAATAATCTCTCAGAATCAGGCTGCCGGTGGTGACAGATCTGAAAGACCAAGCTGAGGAATGACATGATGAGAACATTCCAGATCAAGGCTTCTGTGGTCTCCTTTTCTAACAACTAGACAAAACATATTTTATAGTAACGCTCATCTCTTCAACCCACTACCTGGATCAGATCAATATTAGCATGTCTTTTAGAGGAGAGGAGGCTAGGAGTACTCTCTGGAGAGATATGGGAAGTCTGCTAAGTGGCAAATTGTGCTCTTTTTTCTTTCCAAACACAAAGGGGGAAAGCTGCAGGCTAATGAAAGGTATCAATCATTATTTACTTCAAATGTTGGGCCCTCTCATAACAAAAGCTTCATTCTCTGTAATCTTATCATTGTTCCATAACATGAAGGCATTGAAATCCATTTACACCTCCAGCTCTGGGTATGAGGGTTACTTACTGCTCCCCCTCAGTTGCTGGTTTAGGTCTATAATGCTATTTATAAGGCTTCCTCAGTGAAGGTGTGGGGTACAGCCGCACCAAAGTCTCCTGCTTCCTCCCATCTGACAGCTGGTATGTTGTCTGAAAACACAGACTATTTTGAAGGGGTTCCTGTCAGGCATACATAGCCAAAAAGATAAAATTAGTTAAGTTTCATTGCCTTGTCCAAAATTAAATCTTAATGACATAGGAACAGGAAGTGGCTCTAAGGAAAATATTTTATTTTATTTTTTACTTAAAAATGTACTTGTTTCCCATTTACACACCCAGGCATGTACACTCAGAGAAGGTTGAAAATGACTATTATTTTACCTAGGATATAAATTCTGAGTATCTTTTAAGCTTTTAAGGTGCGGCAAGAGCAGATCTCAGGAAATTGCCATCAAGTATGTCATACTTCAAAAAAATCAAGGCACTGAAGCCAGCAAGGACAACTTTAGCTGGCTAAGATGGTGCCTAGTATCATCAACTCCTAGAAACACCAAGACTTAGGAAGAGCTCAGGGATCCACTCAGCTAGTAAAAGCCCATTCCTTATGGAGAATGTCCTCTCCATCTGTCTGCCTTTGACCTTAGGAATTTCTGAGTGTGGAGACATCTTGAATATCCTCATTGCCATTGTCTGAACTTTTGTCATGAAGAAAACACAACAATCCATAAGGTAATGTGTGTGTGTGTGTGTGTGTGTGTGTGTGTGTGTGTGTGTGTGTGTGTGTGATATATTTGCATTTAAGGACTTCATGGAAGGTAGTTCATAAATGAAGAATCAAACAAAAGAGAGAAGGTGTGTTCACTAAGCTTGATATAAGCAAGTTGCATAGACTGAGTGGCTTATACAATTTATTTATCATAGTCCTGTAGGTCTGGGCCATATGAGGCCAGGGTATGTCAACAGGTGTGCATACTAAAGTTGCATATTGTCAGATTCTCCACAAGTTCCGAACAGCCCAAAGAACTCCCCAGAGGCTCTCCGTCAGGGTCACTAATCATATTCCTGAAGGAGATACCCTCATGATCAAATCATCTTGCAAAAGTATTACAGAATGGGTGGAGATCTCATCATCTGATTTGAGAGAGAGAGCAGAAATCCAAACTTCAAAGTCAGTGTGGTTCAGTCAGCAGCATGGGCTGCTTTGTGTTGGACTTTTGGAGTACTGGTTGTGCAGCATTTCCTGGATTCTTGGGGACTCTGTGTCTGTTTATAAAAAGAGGCCTTTAAGCTCCATCAGGAGCAGGGGCATCTGTGTTCTTTCTTACTGCAAAACCCTTACCCCTAAGGTGACCTGAAGACTCCCTGAACCTAATCACCTGATACTACACACCAATCTCCATCTCAGAGCCCCTGAATCACAAGGTTCTGAAGGGATGGGGAACAAGAATCTACTTTTCAACAAGTATCACACACCAGTAGAATCTGAGAAAAAGCTTTCTTCACAGAAACTTCTACAAGGGCATTTTGCCTATGGAAGTTTCTAAAAATATAAAGTACAAAAACTCAAGCAAATCCCTATTGCATTTCCACATAGACCATATTCAAAGTATCTTTAAGTCATTTTAAAATGCTGTAATACTGATGTTGAGTAAGTTAGTGCACCAGCAGTAAACACTCATAATAATCACCCTTCCTACCACAGTGGCGTCTGACTGTTCTTAAAGGAGCATGTGTCTATTAAAATTAGAATGGTGTGTACCACACTGTATGTCACAGGCAGCTATCCATATCCTCTATTTCCATGTGCTTTCATGAGTCATAAAGAAGCTGATGTGTAAGGACTGTGGGTTTTTCTACCAAACACAGGAGTAAGGGAATGTTAAAGTACTTCCAGAATCACCGAGCAAAAATTCTAACGATGTGCCTCCCACTGCAAAGCTCAGCTAGGAACTCAGAAGCAACTAAGGAGCCAGGCCTCAACCACAGATGATTTCAATCCTGAATCTGGGCGCGAGACAGACCCCAGCTTATTAACTTGGAAGCACCATGGACAGCACAGCAGACATGAATAGTGAGGACATGGAGAAGATGCGGTCAACCTACATGAGCCGACAGGCGGCAGGTGTCCTGTAAGACTCTACTCAGACAACCTGGATGGCACTGCCAGTGAGTGGGCAGGCTGATTTACTTTAAGTGCTGCCGGGAGTGAAAAGACTACACCAGATTCCCTTTGCACCTCTCTTCTGCCGTGTGTGTCAGATGGCAAAACCTCAAGGGGATGTTACCTACTACTGGTCTAAAATACTCCAGCACAAAGTTGCTGCTTAATGCTTTTCTACATTTCTTACGGTGGTTAGAATTAGAGCGTTTCCTGTAGGCTTGGTCTCCAGCTGGAGGCATTCTTTGGCAGGTTAAAGAGTTGCGACATTGCTAAGGAATTTGAAGTTTCAAAGTCACACCATGTTCCCGTCATGGATTCTTACCCCTCTGGAACCATAAGCCCACATAAACTCTTTCTTCCTTACATTATCTTCAGCATGGTGTTTTATCCCCACAGCAGAAAAGTAACTAAAACACTTTTGTTTCAATAAATATATCATTTTTTTATTTACCAAACTTAAATGAACAGACTAGGTACTAAATGTATACGCCTTACAGTTCAGAGAGAAAGTGAGATCTGTAGACATGGACAGGAAAGGTATTACGAAGTGTACTTATTGTAGGGGCCCCATTTAAAACATAAGAGAGAAACATGAAAGGGAGAATTAATTTGCATGTAGAGGAATCTTCTGAGGAGAAAAGTTTTTGATCTTGAACTCAATCTAACTGAAGATTTAAGATCTTTAACGTTCAAATTGATTTAGGGAACAAATAAGTCAATTCTATAGGGTCAATTATAAGAAAGAATAAATATTACATGAATAAGCTTTTGCTATATAGAAGAGTCCATTATGAGTGCACTATGTCAGAAACACAGACACAAAGGTCTGTACCCTCCCACAATGTCAGCATTTAATAACAGCAAGTTCACAAGGTACAATGATTTCATTGGCAGTAATTTGTCAAATAGCCCCACTTCCCTCAATAGCCTTAGCTAAGACAAACATGAATTTTTTATTCTAACCTTAATTACTAATATTAACTCTCAGATCATACAATACACACCATATAGTAAATATATTAACATATATACTTACATGTAGGTTACAGAATGACCATAAAGGCTTAAAAGGTGGCAGTAGAGTTCACAGAGTTTCAAAGAGACCCATGAGGCAGGAAAACTGATGTAGATGAAACCAGAGTCTTGGGCAGGGACTGCATACAGTACCTGACCCCTGGCCCTGATGGAGGTCTGCTAGAGATGGGTCTGTATGCTCAGAGTTGTGCTGCAGAAATGAGACATGATGGAGGCTACGCAGGCAGAAGATGGTCCAGATGGACAATACATAGATGGTGAAGGTTTGGATGGATGAACAGGTAGACAGACAGGTGACAGTTCAGGTAGGGTCACATCAGCAGTGAGGTCAGAGCAGAGCTGAAACTCCTGAGAGTATTAGAAGTTCTCTATCGGTTCCTTGATACATAGCTGGTATATTATATTGAGATGACAGGTCAGTGGGGCCATCAACACGGATTGCTAGGTGTCCTCTTCTTCAGAGGATCCAGATGAAAGAATTGTGCCTTTTCCTCAGTCTTGAGTGTCCAGTAATTCTCAGGACTGGTTTTCCTGATATGATTTTAATAAACTCATGGAATCCCACAATATCAGTTACGTGAATAACTTTACAGGGTGGCATCCTTTGCTCTTTCTAGAATAAGTCATTTCTCTGTACCTGGCAGGTAGTGTTGGACAGTTGGTGGGTGTTTACACATCCACTAAGGAGCAAATGCAGCCTCAGTCCTGGAAATAGAGTCAGATACTGCTGGTAAAATGAAGTCTTTGGGGGACAAAGCAGAATCTGGGCAGCACTGTTTTATACGTCATGGAATAACACAGAGCAGAGAGCAGCCTGATGAACTTCAGTGTTGAATATGCATAGACATGCGTTCTTGTCATTACTCCTTAAGTAATTTATGATACATAACACATAGCTGTATAATAAGCAACCAGTTTAAACAACAGATCATCACATGGGGACTATTAACACAGCATTTGCTGCATGTTAGACAAAATAACTAATTCAGAGAGGATTTAAAGCATATGGGGATACACATGTATCACAAACAAATACACCTTTTATAAAGTCTCGAGAATCTTCCAAGTTTCTTGTCTATAAGGGTCCTGGAGCCAATTACTTTATTTTTTTTTTAAGACGGGTTTCTCTGTGTAGCCCTGGCTATCCTGAGCCAATTACTTTAAAACTAATAAATGTATATACAAAACCAAATGCTGAATTAATTTCTTTTGTAAATAAAATCTTTGATTTGGACCAGGGGCAAGAAGGAGGACATTATATGAAAACACATTCCCAAGGCTAACACATCTTCAGCACCTCCTCTCATGCTATAACTATTTAAAAAACATTCAAAGTTCAAAATCCCAAATCCTAATGTCAAACTAAGTATGTTAACTGCTTTAAGCTCCGTAGGTAGGAGAGCAGGAGAGGGGCAGGAGCAGCTGGGATGGCTGTCACTAAGCCTTTTAGTATGAAGAAAAGCAAGCCCACACAGGATGCTCCATGTGCCCAACCCACTATGAGCAGATTTGTAATCGGTGTGGCTCCCACCAAGTTGGAGCTTCCGGCATGGCTGCTGTTAAGTTAGTGCCTGAGCTGAATGGGTACCACCTCCACAAAATGATGCCAAACGTCCACTCATCTAGGATCCTCTAAACTGAGGTTGCACTTTGGTGAGGACCTTAGCAAGCCATCTCATCCAGCCCTGAAAGTCAATACCTGAGTCCTCTCCCCACCCAGAAGGTGAATTGATATTGAATCAAATCTTCCTTGTGCTGTGTTACAAAATAAGCCCTTAAAAAACAATGAGCAAATGGAAAATAGAGTGTCTTTTATTGATTGTGATGTTTCCACTTAACTCGATTCTGGCAGGGGAGCTTCTGAGGTGGCGCATGTGCACAGAGCAAGGGCTCTGCTACGGTCGATAATTCCAAGGAAATGGACAGCCCTGTCTGCCTAATGGATCTCTCTAATTTCCTCCATTGGAATCCAACTGGGGATTAGTCACCAGACAAATATTTCAACGGTTCCTCTGGACAATGTTTGCCTTCAAAGCAATTTGGTAAATGTCAGTTGAGTATCTTCACGAGAGCTAAGTCTCTCTAAGCCCATGTGGCACCGAGGTGTTCTGCTGCTTTCTGTGTGGTCATCTCTGATTTTCCGTGTTTCTTTTCTCAGAACGGAACTATTAAAATACACACTCCCATGAAGCAGGTGTGTGTGTGCTCAATAAAGCATTCTGCCAAAAAAAGTTTCAGTAATTCCTTAAACTCCTGTCTTCCCCTCTCAAGTTGTTTTCAATATCATTTCCAATGGATGTTTCATACTGGAGGAATTTTGGAAACCTGGAAATGTTGCAAAGACAGTGCAGTGAGCTTCTCCAGTGTCTTTGCTCAGCAGGGTACCCACCCTTCAGTGCCACTGTATTAGTATGGTATATCTGCCAAACTGGAAACATCACCTGGTTAACTCCAAGACTAGCTGTATTTCTTGTACACCTGTCTCTGCTCCAAGATTCAGTACACACAGGCATTCTACTGGGTTCTCCGGAGCCCTGGTTTCCTCTGGCCTATTTTCCAGTCTTTGCTTATAATCACCTTGCCATTGTTGGGGACAATGTCCTTTTGTGGATGTACTTGTCTCATGATTCAGGTTAGTTTTCTCTGGCTAGCTTGGGTTGGGAGGGGAAAGTTAGCAGTGAATACCTGTAGGTGACATTTCTTCTCAGCTGCACTTTCTTGAGTGTAGCTTCTCATGAACCGTGCCAGATTTGATTAAGTGGCCAGGTGGTATCTAGCAGCAATGCAAGAAGATAGGTCTGTGAATGTGAGTCACAAATGTTGTGCCCAGATTGGGGAGGGTTCCCCCCAAACCACCACAGAGTCTGCACTTGTATGAAAAGACAAAGAGCCTTTATTCAAGCTCAAATTTGGACCTTTCATCTATCGAACATAGCGGTGAGGTCAGATCGCTACGAGCCCAGTTAGGGAGGGGATTTTTTTTCTCATAGCAGAGGTTTAGGTGAGGGAATTTTTAGGGTTCAGGATCCCTGATTGATTGACATTTGCTAGGGGTGTCTTGGTGAAATGGGATGGGTATGTGCTGGGCTAAGACACATCAGGTGATCCTGTCTACAATGGTTGGAATGTTAGATATTTACCCTTGAATGGTCTGTTCCTGGGTGGTCTCTATTGAGCCTGTAGGGTTGAGCCCCACAATAAGCAAGTTAAACTGTGGGAGCAAGCAACCAAGAAAAAAGAAAGCATCACATGGGTGGCCCCAGACACATCCAAGGATTATACAAGCCCATTACAGCAGCTGTAGAAAATTAGGACAACTTAAAAAAAGATTCACTCCATCAGAGAGCTCCTCCTTGTCCCGTGGAGAGAAAAAGTTCTTGGAGCCCAACCCAGAGTTCTTAAGTTATATGCTTACTACATGATTACTACATACTGTGGGCAGGATTCTGTCTTTTTCTTCTCACATTTAATAAATAAAAATAAATCCAAAGTCATGTGTCCCACTCAGCTCTTCATTTGGGACACAAAGAAACTAAATATGACACCAGGAAACAACATTGAGTCCCCCTCCAGAAACTCCAGGTTTCTCTTCTGTGAACCTTTCCTTTTGCTAAAGCAGCAAAGATAGAAACGTGATGTCATGAGCACACAATCTTGATAGGTAGTATCTGATGACACTAACATTTAAAGTACTGCAGTGACGTCAGTGTTCATAGAAATAGAGAGAATGTGAGACATTGGAGAGGGGGAAGGATCAAGGAACATGTTCACTTCCAAAATTTTTTTACAAAGCTCTTCTGCAATCAGATGTCCATCTTCAAGCATCACTCATGGATCAGCGTCAATCTTCCATGACTCAGTCATGGAACCATTTGTTTGCTAAATGCAGCACAGCAGGCTGACACCCACTTCAAAACTCTTGAGATAGCTTAAGTTGAAATTAGCAATTGCCAACTAAAATTCATGACTTTGCACTTCCGAAGAGGTGAGAATACAATTCTGTGTAACTGGAGAGACACTAGCTCACTCAAGCATGTGGTTCTGGCAGGCTGTGCCCTTCTCCCCCATTCCCTCCACCCTGATAAAAGTCATTAGTTTACATTCCTAAAGCTTGTCACCAAGATCCGCCACTTCCTCTTCCTAAGGCTGACTACCAAAGTCTAGCAACCAAAAACCCCCTTTGGCTTACCTAATTAACATGCCCAATTAAAGTCAAACACCTCATCCAAAGACAGGGATTCCCCCTTTGCCTTTATAAACCTCCATTTGCCCATGTGCCCTGTCTGTTTCCTCTCTATCCAGAAGCGGTCCTTGGTCTCTCCAGGACAAATACCTCTGCCCCCTCTCCCTTGTTCCTTCCCCTTCTCCCTCACCCTCATCTCCTCTACCACCACATCCTAGCCCGTCCTAACACAGACCTTCCCTTTTTCTCTTAAGAAAGCAACTGCAAGGTCATTTGCTGCTGTTTTTCTGCCTGAGTCAGAAAGCTGCCACTTTAACTTTTCTTCTCAGTTTAATAAAGGAATTCTTGGTGGAAAAAAGAGGTGTTTGGGTGTAGTTTGTGCCTATTTTGGTTGGCGGGGTGTTCTGGAAGAGAGCCACCGCTGTTCACTGTTTGCTATTCAGGAATCCCAACAGTAACAAATTCTACTAGTAGAGCTTGGGAAGGAAAAAAAAAAAACAAAAAAAGAAAAAGCAGTCTCATCTTTTAAGAATCTTAGTGATGGAGCCTCTAGCACATAAAAAAATGTTTCTGCAATACTGTTCTTCATGGTAGCAAAACCCACAGTGCACCAAAGGCTTGCTTGGCAAACTATGATGCTCTAACACTATGTGGAGGACATGCAGAGAGTCTCAATTCCACCTCAGCTTCCAGGAATATAGTCTCCGTCCCTCTCTCCCCGTCCCCTTCTCTCTCTGTCTCCCTCTCTGTGTGTGTGTGTGTGTGTGTGTGTGTGTTTGTGTGTTATATGTCTTACATGTGTGTATGTGTGTTATCATGTATATAAGTACAGGCATGCACTTCCATGGCAAGCATGTAGATGTCAGAGGATAGGGGTGTTAGTCCTCACCTGTTTGAGTCAGGGTCCTTGTTCAACACTGTATGCCAGCCTCGCTGCTCTATGAGCTTCCTGGGATTCTCCTGGTTTGCCTCCTATTGCTTATCACAACGGGAACACTGCAATTGCAGATGTGTGTTCCCAGCTTTAAGCCATTCCTTAGGTTCTCATGCTTACAGGCACAGCGCTTCACCCACAGAGACATCTCCCCAGCCCAGAAAGTGCATCTGAAACATTCGATCCCCAAGTGAGGCACTGTTATGAGCCGGTATGGATACAGGTTAACAGAGTGAGGCATGGGTAAAAACTTGGCAACGATTCCAAGTGAGTCATCTTCCGGAAGTGGGATGAGCCACAGACCGAAGCACCAGAGAAGCCAAACTGACCACTGTGTGAACAGATGGGAAATAGGAAATCAGGAAACTTCTGGAACCCTACAAAGTAGAATTATGTCTGACTTGGTCCAGCACCAGCTGTGTAACATAGATCAAGGTACTCATCCCCTCAGAAGCTACAATTTCCGTATCTGTCAGGTGGGATAATGATAGGACGTACTTCAAAGGAGTGTCGCAGGGCTCATGACACAATCCACCACACCCAACATTATCTGTCACTACCACTCTTCCCACCGTTGTATATAAATACACGCAGGCGCTTTTGCAACACCAGGCACGCCTAACAACAAATGTCTATTTCTGTTGAGATGTAGGAGTTGTTATACTGAATTCTAAGATTTAAAATTTAAAAAATTATTGAATAAACTGAGGAAAATGAACTAAAGAGTGGAGTTCTTCTAACCTATGCTGGCCTCACTGGATCCATCCCCAACCTCAAGAACCTCTCAAATGTGGCTTGTAATTCCTCCTCAAAGGTCCATCCCTGGTAAGAGGAAAGTCTCTGCATGCTGGAAGCTGACATGATGGGTAAGGTCAATTTTGAATTGGGAGAGGCATCCAGTCTTCAGGATGAGTTGCGATGTTTTTCTGAGACACATAACAAAGGTCACCCCACAGACAACTTTTCTTAATTGATGACGTTCCCAGTCACCAGAGAAACCAAATGTACCTCGTGCAAATGTCCCATTGACATCCTGCATCTTGACAGCTACAATTCTTCCTTTTTCAATTTCAATTCTTATTGATTTTCAAGATTCTCATTTTAGAGATGTATGCCTTCATTGTACTACAGTGTTTAGCCATTTATCTGTGCCTGCTTTTATATGCTAGATTGATCTTTTCGTACCAAAGCTGCAGGGGGAGGGAAGAGCTGTTATTCAGGTGCCATTGCCCTCACAACCTATTAAGCAGAGACATTTCACCATCTAAGCTGAGGGAAAGATCCTAAAACAGCAGAGACTCATGCTCACACTTGGCAAGGAAGCAGCAGCAGTCAGCAATGAGCTACCTCTGAACCTCTGAACAAGAACAACAAAAGTATAAGTCAGGAACAGCTGTCTCTGGGAAGAGCTGGGTAACAGGGTCACCCCTGTGATGTCTGACTTCAAAGGTCACTATTCCCTCTGGGAAGTCACAAAGAATATCACGTTCTCTGATTAAAATCTTGCATGGGTATGGTTGTAGGCAGAAATGGTGATCATTTTTTTTCTTATCACATGACATAAATAGCTTCAGAAGTATGGAGCCACGCATGTCTCTCTTAGGGTCTCTTTGTTACCTCACTTCTCTGGGCTTATAGACTGTAGGCTCGTCATCCTTTGTTTCATGCCTAATATTCACTTATGAGTGAGTATTACATACCGTATTTGTCTTTCTGGGTCTGGGTTACGTCACTCGGGATGGTTTTCTCCACCTCCATCCATTTGCCTGCAACTTTGAAGTTTTTTTTTGTTTTGTTTTGTTTTTTTTTGTTGTTGTTGTTTTGTTTTTGTTTTTCGAGACAGGGTTTCTCTGTGGCTTTGGAGCCTGTCCTGGAACTAGCTCTTGTAGATCAGGCTAGTCTCGAACTCACAGAGATCCGCCTGCCTCTGCCTCCCGAGTGCTGGGATTAAAGGTATGCGCCACCACCACCCGGCTTGAAGATGTTTTTTATCACTGAGTAGTACACCATTGTATATATGTATCACATTTTCTTTATCTATTCTTCGGAGCATCTAGGTTGTTTCCAGGTTCTGGCTATTATGAATAATGTTGCTATGAACAAAGGAGTCAAGACCATGATGGGGAAACCCACAGAAAAAGCTGACCCAAACTGGTGGGAGCTCACTGACTCTGGGAACCCTGGATAAGACTGATCTGGCCAATGACAATGGGTGGCTTGGGCAGTTTGTGGGGCCACTGGCAGTAAGACCAGGAGCAATCCCTAATGAATGGTCTGGCTTTTTGGAGCCATTTCTTATGAAGAGAAACCTTGCTCAACCTACACACAAGAGGGAGGGTCTTGGTCCTGCCTCAATGTGGTGATGTGACAGACTTTGTTGACTCCCCATGGGAGGCCTTACCCTCTCTGAGGAGGAGCAGATGGGGAAGGGGAGGGGAAGATGGGGGAGAGGGAAGGGATGGAGGGGGGAACTAAGATTAGTATGTAAAAATAAAATAATTTTTAAAAAGTATGGAGAAGGCAAATGAAATAAACCTGGATGAGAATAAATTTATTAGCTAGTTTCTGCAAGAAATAAATTCTAGCATAAATGTTACAGTTTTACTTGACTAAATTAATGGACTCGTGATGGGTAAATAAACACTGCTTGGGAGTTAGGTATGAAGTACCTGCCTAGCATGCAAGACACTGAGTTCTATTCCTAACACTTAAAACATGGGAATTAAAGCAGGACCAGAAATTTTTATGGTTTAAACAAGTTCTTATTTTTCTCTATTAGCCTAATGTCAACAATTTTGTCTCTAGTGACTGTGAGTTTTTTGCCACTATGTTTCTTCAAGTCACGCTGTTTCCTATTGTAATGGTTTAGATAAAATGGTGCAGTTCCCCAAGGAGTGGTAGCGGGCCATGAGGGACAGCTGGGTCCCACCACCCAAAGCCTCTGTGGGTCCCAGGCAGGTGGGCAGCAGGGCAGCTGGTTTCACGAAGAGCCACAGGTGGGTGAAAGACAGAGACGGATAGGCACGCCATTCAGAGAGAGGGTTTCGGTATAGTTTATTCAGTGGGTTATGGAAGGAAAAGGAAGGGGGAAAGAGGGAGGGGGAAGAGAGAGAGAAACAGAGAGAGAGAGAAACAGAGAAAGAAAAACAGAGAGAGAAAGAGAGAAAGAAAGAGAAACAGAGAGAGAAAAACACAGAGAGAAACAGAGAGAGAAGCAGAGATAGAGGAGGAGGGAGAGGAGAGGAGGCTGCAGCCACCTCTTCCGAAGAAGAGAGACCAAACAGAGAGAGAGAGCTCACAGGCTAGAAAAGGAAGGAAGATCCACTTGCCTTGGCAGAAATGGGGGAGTGGGCAGGGCTTGTCTCTTAAAGGGACAGGACATACCATTACACCTATGAACTGGGAAATTGCATGGGTCTTTGGGTAAAACTCATGAAGTTTAGGGAAGCTTCCTTGGGGTTCCAGCTCTCTAAATTATACTTGAAACCCCTCTTGGGGTCATGCAAATGAATGTGGGAGGGGTCATGAAAAATTTAGCAATAGTAAAAAGTTTCTGATTGTGTAGCAACAAGAAGCTCAAAAGCTCAGAGTGTTTGGGACAACATTAACCCCTGCTGCATTGAGGGACACGTTACAGCTTTGGCTACAGCTTTGTGTGTTCTGTCCATGCAAATGCCATCATAAAACATAGCACCAATGAATGCTGTCTAAAATACCTTGACTTGGATTCAACTCAGATTCAAAACTAGGTAATGAATTGGAATGTTTTTACGACAAAGTTTTCTGTCCTTGCAGAAACATAATGGCTTATGAAAAGCAGGTATTTTAATATTTTCATATTGTCATTCCTCAACATGTGAGAATCAAATTAGTGTATCTTTTGATTGCATTGTGTTATAGATGTTTGATTTTAAAAGTGTGTATTTGAGTTGCTGACTTATTTCATTTTAAAAAAAGTTAAATGAGTTTGGGCTTAAGATTTTCATAGGATTTACATCAATTTCTGAAATGGCCCTGTCCTAGCTTCACTTCTGTTGCTATAAAAATTATCACATCAAACAAAGAACAACAACAAAAAACAACATAGTGAGGAAAAGGTTTATTTTGCTTACACGTCCAAGTTATAGTCCATCATTTCAGGGAAGTCAAAGCAGAAGAAACTCAAGCAGCAGCCCATAGAACATTTGCAGTAAAGAACAAAGAGTGAATGAACACATCCTTGCTTGGCTGCTTTCAGCTATCCTTTTCTTAAACTGTTCATTCCCCTCCCCAAGGAATGGTGACCCCTGTATATGTTTGGTTTTCCTACAATCCACCAGAGTCATACACACTAGCTAACTTGATCTAGATAAGTCCTTATTAAGACTTTCTCTTAGTTAGGGTTTCTGTTGCTGTGAAGAGACACCATGACCAAGGCAACTCTCATAAAGAAAAAAATATGCAGGTAGACATGGTGCTGGCTACATCTTGATATGCAGGAAACAGGAAGTAAACTACAACACTGGGAGTAGCTTGAGCATAGGAGACTTTAAAGCCCATTGCCACAGTGACACACTTCCTCCAACAAGGCCATGCCTCCTAATAGTGCTACTCTCTTTGGGGGCCATTTTCTTTCAGACCACCACAGACTGTCTCATGGTTTGTATTAAATTGATACCTGACATAAAGTAACATTGTCCTTAGATATACTTCTCTTAGGGGCTGGGAATATGGCTGAGTAGTTAAAAGCTTAATACTGATTATTATATATAATCAAAATATCAATTAAATGAAAAAGATTGAAGATGCCCTATAGTGTCAATTATTTAGCTAAGATTTATATTTATGCAAAAATGAGCATCACATTCTTCTCATTAATATGCAAAATTTGTATGTCTTTGGTAAACGATAAAAATGGACACAAAAGATTGTTAACAAATATGTTTTGTTATAATTTGTATCAGTAAATGTTTGATTTGTATACATTTTGTAGTGGTTTGGATGTGAAATCTCCCTGTAGGCTCACATGTTTAAGCATCTGGTCTCCTGGTAGTGGAATTGTTTGGGAAGGCTGTGGAAGATTTAGGAGGTGGGGGTTTGCTGAAAGAGATGATCACTGGGAGCTGACCTTGAGGTCTTTCATCCTGACCTCATCTGTTCTTCACTTTTTGTTTCTTGCTTACCAGTGCAGCATGAGCAGCCAGTCTCCTATTCCTGCTGCCACGCCCTTCCTGCCATGATGAGCTGTATACCCCTGACACCGTGAACCAAAATGAACACTTTCATTTTTATGTTGCTTTTGTCAAGTATTTTATCCCAGCAACAGGGAAAAAATGAGTATACCCACTTTCTATGCCCACATAGATAAGGCCATGTAAAATGTTCTCTGAGATTACAATCTGCAAGTAGAAAAGTTTAAGAATCCCTGGCCTTAGAACCTCTGCAACAAACCAAAGAGACAAGAAGAGATCTGCAGGGTGCTTTTAGTGAATCCAGAGAGAAGAGGCAAAGGTAGGTGAGCCAGGAATAAATAAATGATTGCCTCAAATCTTAATCTGCTGAGGTTGTTATTGAGGCAGGCCTGAAAACTGCCTTCTGCTCAGGAAGCTATGAGCCTTGAGTGTAAAGCTCTGTGCCATCTCCTTGAGCCAATAGTAGAAGAGATAATTAAGTTCATTTTATTGCAGCAACAGTAAAGGGATGTACTGTGTGATCAAGAACTTGGATGTGTATGCAAATGGAGATAGGAGATAGTTAAGTTGCTTTCATTATCGTGGGTTAATTTTTAGCTATTACTAGTCTTGGGTTACAAATTAATAAAGAGCCACCTTTTCTTGCTGTCAGCTTACTTTTTGCTTCTGAGGCTATCGAAAGGCCCTAGAATGTTTTATCATCATCATCTTCATCATTCACATTGTCATCACCATAATCATCATCATCATCTCCACCACCATCACCATAATTCTCTTCATCATATTCATCATCTGCATCATCATCCCACCATCACCATCATTGTCATTATTATCATCATCTTCATCATCACCATAATCATCATCATCACCATTATCATCATCATCACCATCACTACCACCACCACCACCACCATCATTTTCATCATCATCACCATAATCATCACCACCACCATCATCTGCATCATCATCACCATAATCACCACGACCACCATCATTATCATCATCGCCATCATCATCATTTCTTTTTAATTAATCAGTGACAGGTAGTTTGACTTGCTTATTGACATGTCAGTGTTTCAGAATTGTGTCCATTCTCCAAGACTGCCTCCTTTTCCGGTATCAGCGTACTTTTTCTTACCTTTACTATTGATCCACCTAAAAAGACTTCCCGCGATCCCTATTGTGTGGAAGGACTGCCAACCATAGTTGTTTACAGGAACTGAAAATTAACTAGGCTATTAGGCAGCCTCCAGCAACACAAATTCCGCACTGTTTATCTGAAGTTCAAATGAAGCAGCTCTATTTGAGACATGCTCTTACTAAAAGTTATTCATTATTTATTGGATGTTCTAATAACCCAGCGTCCTGCTTTTCACTGGGCATCTTTACATGTTGCACAGCCCTGAACACATGGTGCTGTATTACTGTATTTCCCCATGGAACGCAGAAGTCCATCTTCTCATCCAATAAGAAATGCCATCCTCAAATACCACCGTTTATGCCAATTTGCTGGGAGTCTGGGATAAGCCATGCCATTTGAAATAAATTTCTGAATATCTTATGTATCCTGCTGCATCTTTGCTAGGGCTAGCCAGCTTCCATTAAATACCCTTAGATAGTTGTTACAAGAGAAGACACTACTCATAACAATACCAATCAGCATGTGTGGATTGATTGTTTTAGAATAAAGTGGCCCCTGTGACATGATCATTTTATTTAAAAGCTATCTACCTATAAATGCTGTTTAGTGCTGGTACAGACAGAGAAGTTTGAATTTTAGCATGTGCTTATGAGAATTTGTTCCAACTGACTAGAAAGATAACACAGCAGTGATGTGAAAGTCCCCTCTGTGTGCTGTCATTACCATTAATGAATAAAGAAACTGCCTTGGCCTGTTGATAGGGCAGAACTTAGGTAGGCAGGGAAGACAGAACTGAATGCTGGGAGAAAGAAGGGCAGAGCCAGAGAGATACCATGGAGCCGCCAGAGACAGACATGCCGAATCTTTCCCAGTAAGCCACTGCCATGTGGTGATATACAGATTAATAGAAATGGGTTAAATCAATGTAAGAGTTAGCCAATAAGAAGATAGAACTAATGGGCCAAACAGTGATTCAAGTAATACAGTTTCAGTGTGATTATTTCAGTTCTGGGTGGCCTGGATGAACAAGAGGCCCCCTCCCTCCTTGCATCACAGCAGTTAAAACTATTTGCTATTCTTGCAAAGGATGTGGGTTCAATTCCCACTTCCCATGTGAGGTGACTCACAACTGCTTCTAACTCCACTTCCAGGCAGTCTGATTTTCTCCTCTGGTCTCTGCTGGCACCTCCATATGCATGGCAGAAACACATGCACTTAGGATGCACATATGAAGTAGTTAAGCATTTTTTTAAGAGATAATATGTTCCTGGGGTAATGAATGTTCTAGTCTTCCCAGACTCTTCCCCATGCTCTCAACTCTTTACAGGGTCTGAAAATGCTATGATAAGATGTTTCTCTGCTTTGTTCATCCAGAAGTGTTTTACAATCTGTGCACGCACACAGAGGACGTCTGGAGGCCAGCTCCCCACAGTGTTAAGCTTGAAGAGATGGCTCATGGCATGCAGTCTTCTGACCTTCTGCATCGCCCGCAGAGTTTCCCACCAGGACAGCAACATTTAGATTCACTTTGTATAAGATCCTAACAAGGTATATGGGGAACAGGCCTGCTAATGGGATGAAATTTGAAAAGTTTCCAGATATTCTTTCCTCAGCACCAACCTATATGCAGCTTAAGTGACCCCTTTTTATAAACAAGTCTGGGACCTTGCCCTCAGAGTCAAGTGGAGAAGGCAGAGAAGAGTACCCTGAGAGTATTCAGGCCCATGTAGGAGTGAGAATGTTTGGGAAGAGAAAGGAAACAGATTTAGAAGCATTCATTCAAATGGAAGATTCAAGGATGCATTTCTTGAGTTCGATTAAACGAAATGGATCTGAAATATGCTCTCATGGATCTTGAACAAACCTAGAAACTATATGAGATCCATTAATTTAGAATGGTTAAACCCTGCCTTTTCCAGAGTGGAACAATTTGGTCTTTTGGCAGAAAAGGGGATGACAATACTCAGTGAGTGAAGCTCTTTTACTCTGACTTTTAAAATAAACTTTAGGGGGAATCACGTACCTCCTATTTCAGATGAAGAAGTGGGTTTTAAAATTCTTATTTCCATTGCCATAGATTGAATATATAACAAGATTCCAGGTTCTAGGTGGGAAGCCAGTCTCTTGCAATTAGCAGCATTGTGTCTGAGGCACTATCCCGGACATGGGCAATCAGAAGAGACAGGCTCCTTTTCACAAAGTTCAGTATCACACCTCTCCCTAGACACTGAACAGGTAGTGCTCAGCTCTACCAACTACAAGAACTAATCACATGCCTAGGAACCGCCAAACCAACAGCATGAAAAACAGTCAACATAGCCAGTGTAGGCTCAGTCTTGAATTCATAGAGGTCAGATTGAGAGGGAAACAGAAAAGGGGAGAGAGGTGCAGGAAGAAAGTCAGTAATGAGCCCAGAAAAGTGGGGCAGACAGCGCAGCAGCCAGAGAGTAACAACCAGACACACCTCAAGTCAGGACAATGACCCTTCATCTTCCTCATCTTACAGCTCCATCATGCAGAGCCTTGGTACTGCTCTGGTCCTGTAGGTAAAGTGCTGCTGCTGCTGCCGCCGCTGCTGCTGCTGCTGCTGCCGCCGCTGCTGTTGCTGCTGCTGCCGCCGCTGCTGCTGCTGCTGCTGCCGCCGCTGCTGCCACCCCCGCTGCTCCCACCGCCCCCACTGCCACTTCTGCTGCTGCAGGACAGTCCTACCTAGAGCCTCCTCCTCTCCCACCAATTCCTTTCACTCCAATTATTCCTTTTTCAGACCACAGATTTTATTCAACAAAGAGAGAACAAGCCCATTCTCCGAAATCCATTTCTGAGCCATCATATCAATTCCCAACATCCCAGCACAGCTTCTGGCACCTGCTGGGCCCCCATCCAATTCTTCACTGACTTGAGATTAAATCAAAGGAAACCACGTCTAATTTACCACCTTGCGTAAATGAATCAGACCCTGTGTGAGTAAAAATAATTTTTAATTTTATAGTTGCCATGACAAAAATACTGCCCTCTTCTACTAAGGTGAATGTGCTCATTGTGTTTTCATTAAGGGACAGCAATCTAATACCTGTTAGAGTCCAAGGAGACAGGCTAAAGGGAAGCATGGGGAGTGCCTTCTAGGGACCCACATTCACTGCTCTTCTGCATGAAGGTTTCCATGTTCATGCAGGACTGCTTCTGCCTTCCCACCCATCAATGAGCTTCCCTGAAGAAAGTATGCAGTGTGATCTGCCATGTCTATGGGACTCCCAGGATGCTGTTCAGTTATAAGCTGATAGGAAGGCTGTGCCCTAGATAAAGAGAATAGGAAAAGGCACCTCTCTTGGCTGTTCTTGGCTGTCAACTTGATGACATCTGGAATTAACTAAAATCCAAAAATACCTGTGAGGGATTTTTGTTTAATTTGAAGGAAAACACACCTTTAACCCAGATCTTTTGAGCTGGGAAAACCCCACCTCTAATCTTGGCCACACCTTCTGTAGGAAGATTATATGAGGACATGGGAGAAGGAAGCTTTTGCTCTTTGCATACTTGCTTTCACCTTGCCAGCAAGTCCGTTCCATCTCTGGCACTGGCACCTGCTTCTTCGGGATTGTATCATACACTGAAGCCCAGCTGAGTCATCAGCCTCCTGGACTGAGCAGCTACTGGATCCTTGAGCTTTCCGTTCTTTTGCTCAGAGAATCCTGACTACCACAGCATGCAAACCACTCAGAAAGTGTCTAGTATGCACACATATGAGTCAACGTTCACTTCCACAATTATTTATTTGTAAAGAGCAATATGATGTACCAAAGGAAGGCCACAAAGAATGCTTATTGTTTGATTCTTGTCAAAGGAGGGTCTTTGCTCAGATCAGGGCATTGTCTAGGATAGTTAGTGACTTCCGGGTAATCAAACAAAACTTTCCTCAAAGGAAACCAGATGGATAATGAAAATAAATTCCAGTAATATGTTCTTGTTTGTTTCTCTAAGAAATTTCATTTATTTCATTCTGGTTTTGCTTATTTTTTAAGACAGGGTCTCCCACACAGTAGCCTAGGCTGCTCCACAACCCACTACAAGTGCAGGCTGGCTCCAACCTGTATAAAGTCCTCCTATCTTGGCCTCTCATATGTTTGGATTTCAGGTGAGAATTACTACTTATGTAAAAGTAGGGACTTTTTTCAAAGACACCATGATGTATATATAGAAAAAACTCTCATTAGGGCTAAAGGAAACTAAAATTCTAAGATTATGTAGCTAATAAAGAGTTGTCAATGAAAGAGCTAACTGTGGTAAACCTTTCAGTGGTATTTAGCCAGAGGAGGCACATCAAACTTTGAAAAGACATAGAAGAAACACAAATAGGTACGGTTAATGAAAGAATATTGTCAGACCAGTGGATGCCAGCCAAGGGGAGGAAATGGGGACAGACAGGCAGTGTGGGCATTGTAGAATAAACATTTGTGTGTTAGCAAAAAATTTGTGAAGACATACAGAATGTATAATTAAAAAATTAAATCTAATGCTAACTGTGGACCTTATGTAATAACCCTGTGACAATGTTGGCTCATCAACTATAACAAATGTGCCTCATTACTGCTGGGTGATTAAAGGGGACATTCAAGGTAGCCTGGGGACCTGTACTAGAATATGGAGAAAATCTGAACTTTCTGCTTAATGTTTCTGTAACCAGAAATTACTCCAGTGTTTAATGCATCCATATAAAGTTATAATTCAGCACAACAATAATGTTAAGCTGAAACCTTCATCAAATTATTATAAATCTGCTTTTTTTTAACATGGAAGAAATACTGTAAGGGTTTCTTGTGTTGGACATGATACACAGCAAGGATTTTGAAAGTAATGTAGACAAATGTTTAAAAAAGCGCAAAGTCAAAAACAAAGGAGAAGCCCTTGGGAATGATCATCTCATGAAAATAAAACAACCAGGCAGAGCTGAGACAGAGGAACAGTTAAAGGGAGGGATGAAGGTGTAAGTCACAAAACAATCCCACAACAGTTTGGAACTATGATTAATAAAATGGTTATTTATTTAAAGGGAAAAAACTTACAGATCACCATCCCAGACAACAGCCCTCTGCGTGATCAGGAACAAAGTTTAACAGCTGGAAGCCGAAAGCAAGAGAGCGAACACACGGCTACAGCTGCTTTTTTAAAGCAAACAAGACCACACCCAAGTGGGCTGGTATCTTAAAGGCTATTGGCTGAAGGAGCAGAAGGAGCTCCCGCAGCAGAGGGAGAGAGTGAGGAACCCCATAAAAGGTCCTAGTGAAAACAGAAGAATTACATGCATTGTTTTCTAAGGTATGAAGGAGGGAACAGCTTCAGGCTATGATGTGAGAAGCTGTCAAGTTCCTAGCACTTTCCCTACCTCCATTCTCTGCTTCATCTTCAGTGGCAAGGGGTGTTCACGTCCAAAAGTTTCTAGATCCTGTCCATTTGAGCAGAAAAGAAGAGAATGAACACAGTTCCAACTTGGCTCCTCCTTCAATCTGATGTCCATACCATACACAAGATTCTGGGCAAGGGTAGTGCAGAGGTGAGCAACTGTAGAGAGGTCTCTACCGACTACCCTGCATGCCTGTGAAATCGGCCTTAAAGATGTGAAAAACTAGAATCAGTGCTTTCCGTTGAGGCAGAAAGATGTTCTCTTTTCTGTCTCCTGAAGGGCAATTCAATCAAGTCAGATACTGACCAAAACTGAAGGCACCTACATCTTTTGCGTTTGAGTTACTGGTTCTTATCCAGTGGATGGAGGAAAGTCTGAGCCACCAGACCTGGAGTGGATAGGAGTACACTCTAAAAATCTTGGACTTCCCTCCCATATTCTGTATTAAACACAAGAAAGGCACTGATGGAAGCCAACTGTGTTTGTTCCTCCAAGGGAATGAGAAGTTGGTGGTAGAGAGCTGCCTTCTTCCAATTGAGGGCTGCTGCTTGGGATGAGGGTCAGAGAGTCTGTGTGGTTTGTCTCCATCCATACCTCATTCTAGAGGGGTTTAGGAGCATTTGTTTTGAGTCCTTATGTTTGTTTACAGTATTATTCCAATGGGTGTCTGTTTGAGTGTGTGTGGGGGGGTGCACATGTGATTGTGCACATGTGAATGTGTTCAATTTTAATCAGCGTATATGTGTTTAATTTTATCATCTGTATTAAAGGTATTATTTCAAAAATAACACACTATAGAAAAACAGAAGCATTACCAGTGTTTGGAAAGCAATGGGAGGTAATCTGAAGCCATCAGAAATGAATGAGAGGAGTTAACTTCGTCCTCTCCCTCAGCTTCAATGTGGCAATCTACCACCCAGTCCACACACCCAAGAAGCTGTGCCTCTTTGCAAAGCTGACCTGCAGGGATGGCTATTCCTGTGTAACTTTATTCTGCATTGAAAGGAAAAGTCTCCAGCTGATACCACCCCACCTGAGTGACTGGCAATTAAGATTTGTTACCTCTCAATAAACAGGAACCACTAAGGGTCAGAGCATCATGAACTACCCTGTCATAGCTTCTGTAGGAATGACTAGATTGTACCCAAGGTATATATATATATATATACACCCCTGGGGTCTTTTAACATGTTTTTGCTAATCCTGTGTTGAGGCCAAAAGCTAATATCAGAAATGTTGGTCTTGTTTATTGTAACAATGTCTAGAACTATCTGAGAGCTATAATTATGGGACTCAGGGTAATGGGAAATGAAGAAAAACTCACAAAAAATCAACACCCTTCTCTGGGATGAGAACTAATGGTGCCTTAACATCACATCCTTATTCCCTTCTCTGTCATGGGGGCAGAAGGGCACAGGTGAAAGTTATCAGGGTAGATAATGGAGAACTTAAAAAATGATCAATAATTATCAAGTACTTATGTGTCAATACTGGTCAAGACTGCAGATAGTCTGCCTATAATAATTAGAAATCTGAGGAGATGGTTTTCCTTACAGAAGAATCCTAGCAGTCCATTCTAGTCTCAATTTTTAGGAACCACAATAAGACACCATCTCTGATATAAGACACCAGGGCTTGCAGAGGTATGGAAAAGTAGGGTGCCATGAGGACAGAACGTCAGTCTGTTTTCCCTGTTGGTCAGACAGAGGGGACTGACAACTGGATTAATTCAGGTGTCTTGCTTGAAAATGATTGTGCTGGGGGAAAGGGCTGCTTGTTTGTCCTGGCTGCCTTGCTAGCTCAGAACCGAAATAATCACACAGAAACTGTATTAATTAAATCACTGCTTGGCCCATTAGCTCTAACTTCTTATTGGCTAACTCTTACATCTTAATTTAACCCATTTCTATTAATCTGTGTATCACCACAAGGTCGTGGCCTACTAGCAAAGTTTCAGCAAGTCTATCTTCAGTGCAGCTCCATGGCATCCCTTCTCCCAGCATTCAGTCCAGTTTTCCCCACCTACCTAGGTTCTGCCCTATCAACAGGCCAAGGCAGTGTCTTTATTCATTAACCAATAAATGCAACACATAGACAGAAGGACCACCCACACTATGATTGACTTTTCTGATTTACACCAATTATAAGAAATATACTGACTAAACAGGAGAATCATTTAAAATGTTAGTTTGAGGGGAGTCTCCCATGTTATTAAGTAGAGGAAACAGAAATGTTCATGGTCCACACACACATTTCTCAGTTTTATTTTACATTTCATTTGCACAATATTCTACCACTGCAACTTTGCACAGGACCACTGTCCTTCATACCACTGCCTCAATTTAACCTCAACTTTTGGGGTTCCTCTCTGAGGATTTGACATTTAATATGTTGTTCAACCTTAAAAACAAAAACTAATCAATGGAAGTATGTCAATATAATGCCATGCCATGTCATAGACATGTGGGGATTATATTTACACAGACTTGAGAAAAAGAAAAATAGGAATCATATTTTACAATTTAAAAGCTTATGATAAATAAAACAGAATGGTTTGGCATAATGAGAACCATGTGGATCAATGCAGTAAAATTGAAAGTCTTGAAATGGGCTCCAATGTTTACAGTCAATTGATTTTCACCAGGGTGCCAAGGCCATTTAATGTGAAAGGAAGAGTTTTGGAAACATGTGGTATTAGGACACCTAGATACAAAAGACTGAAGGCAAGGTGTCACCTCAGATCGTATGCAAAAAGGAATGTAAGATGAGTTAAAGATATAAATGAAAGAGATAAAAATATAAAGTTCCTAGGAAGACACAGGGGAAGGTCTTAATGAAATTGGAGTGGAATAGCTAACTACTTCCCATTCAGCTGCCATGTGGTGGTGAGGGTAAGGGAAAGATGCTCTCTTCCCTTGTCCCTACTACCTGTAATGGGTGAGGGAGCTGACCCTCCCCCTTACCAGCTGCAGTACTCAGGAAAGGAACCCTGCCCCTCACCTGGGCACCACAGTAGAACTGACGGGTGTGTAGGTGAACTGCCCCGAGAATGTGGACATGGGAAATCTGGCTCCACCACTCACCTGTCCTATAGTGGTGTGTGTGTGGAGGGGGAGATGGCTTACGCCCAACCTTCCCTACCTGTGGCATGTGGAAGAGCTGGCCCTGGCCCTGAGGTCATAGGAGCAGGAGAGTTATTCCTACCCCTCACCACCTATAGCACATGGGAGACTTGCCCCTGCACCTTGCCTGAGCAACACAGTAGAGCTAGCCCCGATGGTGTAGATGTAGGAGAGCTGACCCTTGTTCATCTCTGCAAGGGATGAAGTAACCAAGGTAATGATGGAGAGTTCACTCTGGTGGTGAGGACAAGGGAGAGCTTGCAGGCTAACAAACCCTGCAATTCCCCAGGCCCAGAACCATGGTTATGAGCTGGTCCACCCTGTCTGTGATCTGCTGGAACACATGAAGAGGCTGGTTCTTCATACCCAAATCTTCAGGTTCATCCACAACACAGGGCAACAACAAGATATCCAAGAGGAGTTCCAGTGAGGGCCCAGCATTGATAGTGTAGCAGAAACCAGAGGATTCAAACCAGACCAATGACTTTGCAATGAACACTTATAAATAAAGATAAATGAATAAAAGGGTTTACTGTGTGACTCACTGTGTCACACTATAGCTTCCATGATGAGATTTACTTTTCCTTTTTTCCTTCTTTTTTCTTTTCTTAAATTTTATTATACTATTATTATTATTATATTTGGGGGAGTTGCAATGGCAGAGGGCAGATATGAAAGGATGGGGAATGAATGGGATTGAGATGTGTGACGCAAAGAAAAAAGAATAAATAAAAGGAAAGTTTTAAAATGTACCTTATTGTCCATAGCAGTGTCATTCACAATAGCTAATAAGTGCAGATAACCCGAATATCTACCAAATGATAAACAGATAAATACAAACTGATATCCATATAAAATACTATTCATTCATAAAAATGGTGAAGTCCAAGATGAGGGGCTGTGGGGAGAGGGCCAATCAAAATGAAGGGGTAATAATGAAAACCTATAATCTTGTCATCAAACTAAGAAATAAAAATGTTGGAAGGGACATCTCCTATATGGCTTGTCAAAACTCTTCCTTTCAGCTATGAGTTGTTAAACAAAACCCTCCATCAGGTATGGGAAAACTCTTATGAGTTCTTGGTCAAGGAGGCCCTAGACATCCACAAAATAAAAGCCTTGTGCTGTTGCCCCTGGTTACCTACCAGAACTAGACAAGGCCCTATTGCTGAAGTTATCCATCGCACACCTTGGTGATTGCATATGGAGATATCAAGCTGAGACTGAGGTGGAAGTCTCCTCTGTGACAACTAGTACTCCGGAAAGAGAAGACATCGGCTGTTTTACCCATCTATAATTAATACAAACTAAAACATTCAGGTGGTGGTGGCACAGCTATTATGGGGATAACTAACTGCTCTGGTTGGATTTGAGACCCACCGCACAGAAGGGAATTCATACCTGATATCATAGAGCCACTGAAAAGCCTACAGCTAGGAAGGACATCAGACTTAAAGAGGGAAAATGATTCCACTGTTTAGGTAAACTGACCTCTTCTAAAATATATGATTATGCTCATAAACAATTACAACTCTCAGTTTTAATCAGTGAAGTCTGTCTTGTCAGTAAAGCCATGATGGTGATACAAGGTACTGAGAACAAATGACAGCTGAGTGTGTATCCCTGAAGAACCACCCCCTTCCAAGACTCGAGAAATCAGAGAAAGATGGTAAGACTCAGGATGGGAGGAGGGCTGTGAATAACACACAGCACAACAATCACCAACAACCAGATTGCATTACATGCACGCATAAAACTGTCAAAGCTCTAACTTAATAAAAAAGAACTGATTTTAAAAGCCAACTACTAAACTCTATTATTTTTATAAGCCTTCATGCATTTTTAAATCATCAGCCATTCATATTCCAAAGCCTAAAAATTATTCAGAAAGATCTACAAATACCTTTCATTGCTCAAGTACTTTATTCCTATCTCAAATACAATTTAAAAAGTAGTTTTATACATACTACTATTTCATATTGGTTTTAATTTCTTCTACAATTTTCAGAATTATCCACTGAACATTTGACATAATTTGGGCAGACATCTTTTGTCTATAACACAAATCACTTGATTGTGCAATAAACAGATTTTATTCATATAGTAAAACTCCAATAAATTCCCATTTATTTTACCTAAAATAGAGTGAAACACAGTTACATGTTATAATATGGATAAACTATGAGAAAATTATACAAAGTAACAGGTAACACGTACAGAAGCCTGTTATTATGAGTTCACTGAAAAATTATTCAGATTAAGTAAAGCCACAGAGGCAGAAGGAAGACAGCTGGATTCCAGGTCTTGGGGAACTAGAGAGAATGAGGCCACCTATCAGTGGGTGTGGCGTCCTTGGGGAAGCATCAATGTTTGGAACCTCAATGAATCTGTTTTGTGATTCTACAGAATACAACAGGCAAGATAATTCACATAGAACACCAATGAATTTCTTAGTATTCTGTTGGAGGACAAGTCCGGCTCAAGCTCCTGGTACTTGGGTAAGGCAGGAAGGTAAAGAGAGATCAAATATTGTGTTTCCCTATCAGAAGAGAGCATTTCTGGAAGCCCTGTGGAGTGACCTCAGTCTATCCATGAGGTGTGCTAGAGACCTCAATTACTGTCTTCCAAAAGGCCTCTTCTACCATCCCTATTTTGCTAGGGCCAACCAACATGGATTTCAAGGGACACATTGAGAGTACAGTAGATCCCAATGGACAATCAGACAATGAGAACGTGAGAATGTACGAATCACGTCTGAATTAGACGCTTTGCGTGTTCAATTGTATAGTATATTTTATTTCCGCTGAAATGTGCACTAGTACGTTCTGCTTCTGATCCTTAAGAAAACCAGGACTCAAAAACAAATATAACATTTCAACACATGTAAATAAATATGTCTGGGAGGGAAAACATGAAAGAAATAATATGAAATGTTAATGAGGTCATACTTAAGATATAAAATAGTAAATGATCTGATTCATCTTTCATATAGTAAGTGTTTTCCAAGTTTGCCTCAAAATATATTACTTAAAAAATATAGCAAAAGCAGCTTAATAGTTTAAATAAATACAACCAGGAGTCTGCTTTTATCCCAGCATGGTAGACTGGAGAAGCCAGTGTGAGAAGGGGAAAGGCGGAGTCAAAGCAGAAGAACTGATCTCTGCAGGAAAGAGCTTGCCAAGGGTAAGAGACTCTTCACCAGAATACCTGACAACTCCTGACTGGCTGGAGGGTTCCACAGAGCCTGCAGGATGACCACTGCCGGCCACACCCTACTATGACCCTCATGAACAAAGCCGGTTCACTGTGAGTCAGAGGGCTTTCAAGCTAAGCCATTCCCGGGTGTTCTGGATAAACAAGTGAGACCTGGTGGTTTGGTGGTTAGATGAACAAGCACAGTGTGAGCAATCAATAGCCCAAGTGCGTGTGTGGATGTGTGTGTGTGTGTGTGTGTGTGTGTGTGTGTGTGTGTGTGTGTGTGTGTGTGTGCGCGCGCGCGCACGTGCGTGAGTGCGTGCGTGCGTCTGGGGGGGGAGGGCTTAGAAACACTCAACTTTCAGCTTCATTACCCTCTGTGTTTTGCAGTTGGACTGTTTCCTACATCAGAACACATGAATTAGGGGAACTGGGGACGGCGTCACTTTCACACTAAGACTTTTGCTAGTAATACATCAACTGCAGGATCAGAGCGTCACAGCCCCTGGGATTTTGTCATTAATTATTCTAATGCAGAAATTGGAACCCAGAAGCCAGGTGTTATCACAACCAAAGCCCTGACAATATATAGTTGCACTAGCTACTGGGCAGCAGGCAACAAGGAGCTGCCTTCAGGAGAGAGGCAATGATGATCTGGGTGTGTGTGCCTATGGGCAGCTTAGCAGACTGACCCTGGGTAGCCATTCTGAAAGCAGGTGTTGGTTACCAATGGCTACAACACACATAGCAAAGTGTTGCTAGAGAGATGAGCTACAGGAAGAACTAGTTAGCCTACAATAATAAACAATATAATGAAATGTGTGGGCTTTGCACACACTGCCCAAGTCATCCTTTCTACTGAATCCAATAACTCACAGCGAAAACAAAATGTAGGATTTAGAGTACCCATTTACCATTCAACACAGCCTCAAGGGAATGGACATCCACTTGGGACAAAGAAAAGATTAGAAAATAAATTCCAGATACATTTGAAAATTGTTACCCCCAAAATTTCAAGGACAGCTTTGACTGATGGAACATACTGGCAGTAATCAACAGGAGTTTAGTTATTTCTTACAGAAAATACATTGCCCAAAGGAACCAGAAGCTAGGCGCTAAAAGCTTCTGCCTATGACTAACAAGGATGTCAGATCTCTACCTCTTACAGAGAGAAAGTGCCAAGGAAATTGTCCCACCAGTACTCCAGTGCCCCAGGAGAATGATTGACAAAGGAAACCCTTGCACACAGCCTAATCAGGAATCTCCCCACTTGGGAGAACAAGAACTTTCTTTTCTGCAGCAAATTCTAGATTTCAGGGAGCCAGTGGTTACTGGATGACTCCACTTATTTCCCACTCCCTAAAACATTCTGAGTTATGCAGATGGATGGGCTACAACACCAATGTCACTCTTTGGGAGGATGGCCTGCCTCCTGTGTCCAAAGGAACTGCCTACAGGATCCAATCACTAAAGAGACTGACTATAGCAGAATCAATAGGTGCTGTCTCTTCTGGCGATCGTCTGTGACAGCACTGCTAGCAAATCAGAATATCTTATCCCCCAACCACCGTCAGTCGCCAAGCAGCCATGTCCCACCCTGGGCTGCCCATCCTCCCACATGCCAACCTGAAGGTCATACCCATAGTCTTAAAGAATAGACTGTGAGCTAATATGTTTTCTCCATCTCTTTCCTCACCACTAAGTCCTTATAGGTCATATGTTGCTGAGGACATAGCTATCAGAGCCACTAAACTTCAGATGTGTTTATGTGAGTATGAGATAATCATGAGCTACTAGGATTTGTCAGTTACTACTCTAAAAATAACCTCCATCATATAAAAGACATTTTGGGGGATGAAGATGCTTAAGGAAATAATAACAGAGGATATGAATTGGCTACTAAGACACTAACTTCAGGGACCTATACAGTGGCACCAGCGTAAGGATTGATGACAGGATTCAAAGCACGAGGCTTACAGCATAGGACAGTTATCTGTTCTAACCTTTAATTGCTGGGTATCTTTGGAATGTCACCGGGCAACTCTGAGCTTTTGCTAACCTCTTGTAAAAGGGAAGTCGTCACAATCCAAGAGTTTTCCGGTGGCAACTATGGACATCGGTTACTTTGTTCCATGTAACTTTCCACTTACATGCATCTTTCCACACTTAAATTCCAAATAAAGGAGCTGGATCTGAAATCTGGGAGGCTACATTGAGGGAGATGCTTCCAAAATATGATTCCTTCTCATATTGAAAAGATGAACATGACATCAGGCTTGTGGGTACCAAAAGCCAACTAAGAGTCGTTGGGTGTAGGATATTCTAGCAGTGGCGTTAGGAGACAAGCTTCCTCCAGGGGACAGGTAGGAAAGGAGTCTTAGCTGCAGTTGCGTAGACTAATCTCTACCCCATTGGGGTAGCAGATGCCTTTGTTCATGTCATGATTCAGTGTGGTCCGTGTGAATTGAAGTGCAACCCTTTTCATGAGTTTCCCTTTATTTGGATTACTTTCATTCTCCCTACATGCATTTTTTTTCCAACACCAACTAATTCCACAGCACCAGCTATATGTGACAATCCAATCCTGATGCTATCTCTGGTTAAAGGTTATCTTGGAAGAATCTTAACTCTACAGGTTAAGGACCCATTTCCACCAGACTGTCTCCATTTCAGAAGACAGCCACAAATTGGCATCCCAAGCCTTCCACAATCTCCTTGACTAGCTACAAATTCAGCAGTTCCACTACCACCTGTTGAACCACTACTCAGAGAACTCAGGGAAGTATTTTACTTGTGTAGTGGTTGGTTTACTCTTTTTACTCTTTTGAGGGGCCCTTCTACCCAGCTCCCAAATAAATCACACACAGAGGCTTATTGTTCATTAGGAATGCCCAGTCTTAGCTTGGCTTGTTTCTTGCTCACTTTTCTTAAATTATCCCCAACTACTTTCTGCCTCTGGGCTTTTTCCTTTTCTTCTGTATATCTTACTTTCACTCTTACTGCATGGCTGGCCCCTGATGTCCTCCTCCTCTTGTTCTTTTGTTGGTCTTCCTTTTCCTCCTCATTTCTCCTTCTAGTTCTACTCTCTGCCTACCAGCCCTGCCTATCCTTGCTCCTGCCTCACTATTGGCCACTCAGTGCTTTATTAGACTATCAGGTGTTTTAGCCAGGCAAAGAATCACAGCTTCACAGAGTTAAACAAATGAAGCATAAATAAAAGTCACACACCTTAAAATAATATTCCCCAGCATACTTGCAATTACTGTTTATTATAAACAGCATACACAGTCAAATGTAAGATGAATAAACACAGCAAGGTATGAAGGCAGGTAAAGAGCAGAACATATATTCAGGTATACAACCTTTCCAGCAAGTCAGTGTGTACTGACCTGAAACTCTCTAGAGTATACTTGTTAAAACTGATTTATCAGACTGAGGACATGGTTGAGTGGGTAAGAGTGCTTACTGCACAGGCATGAGGACCTAGGTTCAAATCCTTGGCACCCGTATAAAAAGGCAGACATGGCTACACATGCCTGTAATCTCAGTGTTGGGGGACAGAGAGATAGGTCCTTGGAATTCACTGCCCAAACAGCCTACTCAAAACAATGAACTTTGGTACAGTGAGAGACCCTGTCTTAAAAGAATATAGTAGAGAGATAGAGAGGATACTATTGACTTCCTCTTTTTTAAAAAAATTTTTCGAGACAGAGTTTCTCTGTAATTTTGGAGCCTCTCCTAGAACTAGCTCTTGTAGACCAGGCTGGCCTCGATCTCACAGATATCTGCCTAACTCTGCCTCCTGAGTGTTGGTGTGTGCCACCACCGCCCAGCTTGTCTTCCTCTTCTTATTCCTGAATGGTTCATACACCTGCATACCATGTGCGCAGCATACACACCCCCCCACACACACACCCACACACACCCACACACACACACACACCCACACACACACACCCACACACACACCCACACACACACACACCCACACACACACACCCACACCCCCCCCACACACACACCCACACACACACCCACACACACACACACAGAGGGACACAGAGACAGAGAGACAGACATACACCAAATAAAAAAAAAGACTTAATTGTCAAAGAGGAAGGCATGTTGGCTTACACTTACCGCAGTATTTTGGTATTTGGAGGCTGACAGGAGAATAGCAGTGAACTTGAGGCTAGTCTGAGCTATAACGCAAGATTCTCTCTCCAAAAATAATCAATGGAGGGATTTTCAAGGTTGTGTTACATCATTTGCCACTGATGGTAAAACTGGACTTCCAGTCTGCTGCTCACACTCTTGTGGCTCAGAGTTCCTGCCCTTTGTCCCCTGAGTGCCAGCTTTCATTACTGAACTTCCCAGGACCCACCAAGAGTCACCTCAGTAGCATAAACCCCTGAAAGGGATAACTGAAAACATTCCTGTAGCCGAGGAAATTCCAATTTGTTTCAGGAGCTCTGTGACAGAAACACAGGTAAAGGCCAAATAAAATCTTTTCTGTACAGTGTTCCCCAGAGATGATAATTCTGCTGCTGATTTTAATAACTGCCATGAGTATGTATAAAGAACTTGGTTGCTCCTAACAAATAGCTGTTCTTCAAATTCTAAAAGCCAATAGGGACCTGGATGCTTTCCTGAAGAGTCCAGACTTGTCAGCTGGCTCTGACAAGGGTGCAGCAGACAGACAAAGCCTTTGTTGCTGCTGGCGTGTTGACTGTAACAAGATGAAATCACAGGTGGTGGTTTGTTTTTATGCCTTTTCTTGACAGTGAATTTCCTGGAGCAAGCCCCTCATCCGGTTGGTTTGCAGTATTGATATCTATTTAATGCCCGTTCTTTCCTTTTTGACAAAATGATCTCTCGCTCTTTTTAGACACCAGGTATCCCTTAACTGGGTTTCCTCTCCTGCAGTTATGGACTATTTCTGCTTGAAATGTGTATATAAACAGTTCTCCTAAGGCTCTGAAGCTAATTGAAACTGCTTATGTGCCCTACACACATGGGTACGCATTCTGACACACTCTCTTGTGGTTTTATCCCTTCTCTGACATAAAGAAGGAACCCCTTCAATATTTTCATTTTCCAGTTTGTTAAATATTTATAGGGCATCCATTGTTCTTTAAAGAGCAAATTTGCACTTAAGAGCATCTGAAACAGATAACTTAAAGATTCTGTTTAAGGGAAATCTGAAAATGGACTTGTGTAGGGCCCGTGGGTCTACTCCTGCTCCTGGGGTTCATCTTGAGGACAGTTTCTGGTCAGCCAGCTAAAACATCCTGTTTGTTCCTGTGCTCCTTCTGCCCCACCTGGTGATTAGCTGTAGGGCATTGTTTACTCCATCTTGGGTGTGGCAATTTCCCACCTGCCTGGGGGGAATTCCTTGTGCAGCAGCTAAGTCTGTAAGGATTTTCCCAAGGTTGAATAAATGGCATTTGGCTGACCACCTTTCCAATGACCCAGGTCTCTTGTGTGTTCTTTCAATCTCCAGACCCTTGCCCAGCTCACATATGGTACAGTGGCACGCAAACTGTACTGAGAGGGTAACACAGACTCAGGTGTTACAGACTTGATCTGCAGTCATTTTCTTCTCATTTAGAACCATCTGCCATAAGCAAGGAGGTAATATACTTTCTAGTCTGCTTCAGACTTATTTCACAAATGATTTTTGGAGATGCATAAACTCTAGCTTAGGGACTTAGCATAGTTCTCAGTATAAAGGTCTATGACCAGGCATAGAATACCAAGAGTAAATATTGAGATAATAGAACCAAGGTGTGGGGACATGGGGAGAGAAGGAGAAGAATGAATAACTGTAGGTGAAAGGTTCTGTCCCACCTAGTCCCACAGCCATTCAGTGCCAAATAAACACACAAAGACTTATATTAATTATAAACTGCTTAACCTGTTAGCTCAGGCTTATTACTAACTAGCTCTTACAACTTAAACTAATCTATAATTCTTATCTATGTTTAGCCATATGGCTTGATACCTTTTCTCAGTGAGGTATTCTCATCTTGCTTCCTCTGTGTCTGGCTTGTGACTGTGACTCTGCCTTTCCTCTTCCCAGAATTCTTCTAGTCTTGTTACTCCACCTACATATCCTACCTGGCTACTGGTCAATCAGCATTTTATTAAACTAATACAAGTGACAAATCTTTACAGTATACAAGAGCATTATCCCACAGCAAATAAGCATTTTGCTTCTTTTATTGACTACATGTAAATCAGAATCCGAACCAAAAGTATAACCCATCAAAAGATATTTCCTGATCTATGGACTGAGGAAAGGTCTCAGTGAGTCAAGCCCTTGCTATATCTGGGTTTGAATCGCCCAAATCTATGTAAATTTTAGCACAGTTCCACACAAACACCAGTATGTTACTACAAAATAAAACCAGAGATGGGAGAGTCATTGGAAACTCAGGGGGCAGCTAGCCTGCCCTATATGCAGACAGACATGAACCACAGACTCTGTGTCAAGGTGGAAGATGAGGACTGGGACTGAGAGTTGTTCTCTGATCTCCATATGTTCACTGTAATATATTCAGGCTCTCACTCATATAATTGCATGATTGTGCATGCATGAGCACACACTCACACACACTGCTAACCCCCCCCCAGAGATATTTCCTAACATAGGCTCTCAGATATACTTCCAAAACGAATGCTTTGCCATAAGTCAGTTTCTCTCTTGCCTTGTGTTTTAGAAAATAATTCAGAAGTGCTCATAACCAGAGATGTCTGGCAAATTACTCCATTTTCCTCTCCATCAAATAGTGTTTTCATTTGATTACTCTTTGGGAAAGCCCACGAGGAGATTTATTTTTGGAGAAAAACCGACTTTTAAAAATGTTCTTTTAAACAAACCTTTTTTATATGTATGGGTATTTTGCCTGCATGAATGTCTGTGCACTACATGTTTATATGCTTGATGCCCACACAGAGACCTGAGGAGTGTTGGATTCCCTGGGAAGTTGGACTTGCAGACAACTGTGAGCAGCCATGCAGGTACTCGGAATCAAACCTGGATCCTCTCAAAGAGTAGGCATCATTCTTGATTGCTGAGCCTTGTAACTTGTTTTGGTTTAAATGGGCAAATCTTTAGTGTCCTGCACATCAATCACCTTAGCTATTGAAAGAAAACGTATCTATCAGGCTATGCAAGGAAGAAGTCACTCATGTTTGTGTAAACTAAATCCAATGCATGGCTCTGTGCATTTAAACTGCACTGCCACACACAAGAGAGACAGAAGCTCACCAACCAAAGCACCTGAGAAATCGGAGCTGCTTATCTTTTAAGGAACAGCCCAGGAGCCCCATTGAAAAACAGATATTTCCCAAAATTCTCTTCCCTCTATTTTGTTAAATTCATAAATCTACCCCTCAGCACACACCCTAAAAAGTATATCTCATCAACTTTCTACCAGAAATTCTAATCAGAAATCTACATTGAGGAGGGGTGGAGTGGAACAAGAGATGCATGCTTGAACATGGTCATATATAATACATGGTAGGCATGTGCACAGGAGAGTGTATTTCTACACTGAGATACTCAAGTACATGAATGTGAACACAGACACACTCAGTCTTCAAGTTCTACATCACAAAAAAAATCTATAGAAATGGGATCAGCACAAAGCTCATCTTAGAAATTGAAGAGAAGAAAAGCTGAGGCAGCTTAGACAATGTCCCTTCACAGGGCTGCTGATTTTTTTTATTGAGCTCTACATTTTTCTCTGCTCCCTTCCCTGCCTCTCCCCTCCCCCTTCAAGCCTCCCCCAAGGTCCCCATATTCCCAATTTATTCAGGAGATCTTGTCTTTTGCTACTTCCCATGTAGATTAGATCCATATATGTCTCTCTTAGTGTCTGTATTCTTGTCTAAATTCTCTGGGATTGTGGCTTGTAGGCTGGCTTTCTTTGCTTTATGTTGAAAAACCAACTACAAGTGAGTACATGTGATAATTGTCTTTCTGTGTCTGGGTTACCTCACTCAAAATAATGTTTTCTAACTCCATCCATTTTCCTGCAAAATTCAAGCTATCGTTATTTTTTTCTGCTGTGTAGTACTCCGTTGTGTAAATGTCCCACATTTTCCTTATCCATTCTTTGGTCGAGGGGCATTTAGGCTGTTTCCAGGTTCTGGATATGACAAACAAAGCTGATATGAACATAGTTGAGCACATTTTCACATATCCAAAAGTGGTATTACTGGGTCTTGAGGAAGGTTGATTCCTAATTTTCTGAGAAGTCACCACACTGACATCCAAAGGGGCTGTACCAGCTTGCATTCCCACCAGCAATGCAGAAGTGTTCCCTTTACCCCACATCCTCTCCAGCATAAGTTGCCATCAGTGTTTTTGATCTTGGCCATTCTTACAGGTGTAAGATGGAATCTCAGAGTTGCTTTGGTTTGCATTTCTCTGATGACTAAGGATGTTGAGCATTTCCTTAAGTGTCTTTCAGCCATTTTATATTCCTCTGTTGAGAGTTCTCTGTTTAGGTCTGTACCAGGGCTGGTGATTTTAATTACAAACAAACCCGTCCGCTTCATTGATACATTTGTTTCTGTGGTGCTTACAGTTCCTTTTCCTCTTTCTGTGCAGGATCTAAACCTGCCTCACCACATCAGCTTCTCTGTCCACTTCTTTGTGGTCCACTTTGAATTCTCACCTAGTTCACCTCTCAAAGCTGAGTCATTATGAGAGCATCAAAGTCATTCTGTAATTTTACGAGAAGTCCTGTTTGCGAGGAAAGTGGAGCCGACAATTTTCTGGGCAGTAAGGATTGTGTTCCAAATTACTGAAACCAGAGTCATCTAATAACGAACAATGTGTGTTATTTTTCTAAACCCGGCACAACCCCAGGGCTAATTTTCCTTTGTGTGTGCACGAATAAAGTTCAGAAGCAAAGCTGACTCCCTAGGTGGATGTCTACATATCTTTATGTCCTAGATTGTTTGTCCAAGTCCAGGAAATTCATCAACAATTTCTAAGAAGTTAAATCCTCTGGGGTCCTAATGGCTCAGACTTTGGCATGGGTTTCCAAACCCAGACATGCTAGTCACAAGAGGCACTACAGTGATGCCCACTGAGAATTTCCTATAGGTTTTGTTTGGTCAAAGTTCTAAGACTGCCATCTTGAAAACCAACATTTCACCAAAGTTTTAAAATCTTCATTATTAACTGTAATTGGCTTCCTAATATAGGCAGAAAGAAACCTTGGGGAATATGATACAGAGTATGAGAGAGTGTTTGAGATCCATATACTAGAAATCCATTTGAACATGTGATAGACTTCAATATCATCATAGCATCTGTTTAAGTTCTCCAAAGCAGTGCTTCTAAAATTAAACATGTACAACTCACCTGGATGGCAGCTCTGAAGCCTGAGAGTATGCAACCCAGCTCACAGGTAATGATGAATTTACTGATTTTACTCATTCTTACACTTCGAGTATCAAGGTGCAAGGTGACTGGGTATGCTTCACGAGGGAGGAAGCAAAATAGTTCGTATTTCCCTAGAAAGAGTAAGTGACACATTTTAGTGTAAGGAGAATGGAGGAAAGGCAGGAGGATGAAAACTGAGTTTTTTCCGGAAATCTCCAATACTCTGATCTGTTATGCCTGCAAGAGAGCACTTGACCTGGTGTCAAGCCCCAAAGAAAAGGTGCCAATTAGTTGAAAAAGAACTTAGCAGGAAATTCGGAGGCTAACAGCGAGCTTGCATTGAGACAAGGAGAGTTTCAGTGGAGGAATAACTGACAGAGGAAGAAAAGAAAGAAAGTAGAAGTCAAGTCCAACTTGGAAGCGATCTAGATTTATCTGAAACATAAGGATCAGTTCATCTCCTTGTGGATTTATTCAGCAGTTCAGCAAACAGCCTGCTATCCAGAGTGAAGTATGGTGTCCCAGATTCCCAGATTCTTCAGCAAATACTCAAATTCATGATACTAGTTAAGCTCTATGATTCTTGGCTAGAGGCAAATATTGTGTGATACTTTCAATTTTTTACCTTGATAATCTATAATTTTAAGTCTGTAAGTTTAAGAAAATGCCATCTAGTTGCCGTTTGGTCTTCACCTTGGTTTGAACGTAATTGAGCAATGGATTGAAATTCACAATAACTCTCGACTTGTAACAAAGCACTCACACATCTGTCCTCTCCTACCCATGCCTTTCTCCAGCAGAATTAGTTTGCCAAACTGATTGATATCAGATTAAAACATGGCCACGCAAAAATATTGTCATGTAATCAAGTCAGTCACATATGGGTTTTCTTCATGTGCAGAGTTTTCTGTAACACATGTCTAGCAGTTGGTGTTCTTCAAAGAACAAAGCCAGAAGTACATGTGTGTTCATATGTGTACAAACACACAGATTTATCATAAGGAATTGGCTTACATCTCTGTTGAGGTTAAGATAGTCCAGGACCTGCCATCAGCAAAGCAAAGATCAAGGAAAGTCAAGGATATTATTAAGCCCAGTTTCAATAGATGGAGAAGCGAAGGAGCTAGTAAAATCTCTTGATAAGATAAGACAAGATGTTCCAGCCTAAGGAATGAGGCAGAAAAAGGACAATGGAAAAAGAAAGGCACAAGGTCACAGTGCTCCTTTCTCTATCCTTTGCTTTACTAAGTTATGGAGGACTGAAAATGTCCATACTTAGTGGGGGGGGGTACAATTTATGTTACCCAGCTATTGTAAGGAGGGCTTGTTGGTTTCCGGCTGCTCAGCTAGCTTAGACTTGAAATAATCACATAGAAACTGTATTATTTAAATCACTGCTTGGCCCATTAGCTGTAGGTACTTATTGGCTAACTCTTACATATTAATTTAACCCATTTCCATTAACCTGTGTATCGCCATGAGTCAGTGGTTTACTGATTAAAGTTTCGGCACATCCGACTCTGGAGGTGGCTCCATAACGTCTCTCTGACTCCGCCTCCTTTCTCCCAGCATTCAGCCTAGCTTTCCCTGCCTTGCTATAGGTCCAAAGCAGTTTCTGTATTCATTAATGGTAATCACAGCACATAGAGGGCACTCCCACATCATCCAGCAGCCCAAATACTGACCTCATCGGGATACTTTTTATTTATTTCTTCTTTATTTACTCTTCTCCACATTACATCTCCCTTCCCTTCTCTCTTCCCAGCTCTACCCCCCACCTACCTGCTCCCCCAAATTCATTGCTCTTCCATTTCCCTTCAGAAAAGGGAAGGTATCCTAGGGATATCACCCAAACATGGTATATCAAACTGCACTAGACACATCCCCTCATATTAAAGCTGGGCAAGGCAGCCCAGCAGGAGGAAAAGGGTCCCAAAGCTGGCAAAAGAATTAGAGGCAGCCTCCACTCCCACTGTTAGGTGTCCCATGAGAATACCAAACTGTCTTTTTTCCATTGTATATTTTTGGCTTCTTTATCAAAAACTGTTTATCCAGTCTTGATTTAACTTTGTAAAGTGGTACCCTTCAAGAAAAATTTGAAATTTCCTTTTTACTTCATTTTATTTTCTTTCTTTCTTTCTTTTTTTTTTTTTTAGATTTTCAAGTTTTGTGGCATATTGGTTTTGAAGAATGACCTAATGATTCTTTGGATTTACTTGGTGTTTGTTGGTGGGTCCCCTTTCTTCTGAATTTGCTAGTTTGGATACTGTCTCTGACTTTTAGTTAGTTTGGATAAGCATTTTTCTATCTTGTTAATTTTCTCAAAGAAACAACTCTTGGTTTCACTGATTCTTTGTATTGTTCTCTTCATTTCTATTTTACTGATTTCAGCCTTCTGTCTGCTCCTCTTGTGTGTGCTTGCTTCTTTCTGGGCTAGAGCTTTCAGGTGTGCTGTTCCATTGCTAGTCTGAGATCTCTCCATTTCTTTATGCAGGCGCTTAGTCCTTTGATTTTTCCTCTTAGCACAGCTTTCATTGTGTCCTGTAAGTTGGGGTATGCTGTGCATTCATTTTCATGGAATTTTAGGAAGTTCTTAATTTCTTTACTTCTGTCTTGACTTACTAGTCATTAAGCAGAAATGTGTTCAGTTTCCATGAGTTTGTGGGCTTTCTGCTGTTGTTGAAATCCAACTTTAATTCCTGGTGGTCTGACAGATGCTGGGATTTATTTCAATTTTCTTATATCTGCTGATACTTGCTTCATAACCAAGTATGTGGTCAGTTTTGAAGAAAGTTCTGTGAGGTGCTGAGAAAAAGGTAAATTCTTTGTGTTTAGGTGCAATGTTCTGTAGATATCTGTTAGGTTCATTTGAGTCATAATGTCTATTAGTGCCATTATTCTTCTGTTTAGTTTTTGTCTGGATGATCTGGCCATTGGTGAGGGTGGGGTATTCTAGTCTCCCAGTATTAATGCGTGAGATTCAATATATGACTTAAGTTTTAGTGTCTTTTAGAATTGTGGCTGCCTTTGTATTTGGGGTATAGATTTTCAGAATTGAGATGTCATCATCTTGATGAATTTTTCCTTTGATGAGTATAAAGTGTTCTTCCCCATTTTCTTTGATTAATTTTGGTTTGAAGTCTATTTTGTTAGATTAGAATAGCTACGCTGGCTTGCTTCTTGGATCCATTTGCTTGGAAAATCTTTTTTACAACCTTTTGCTCTGACGTAATATTTATCTTTGATGTTGAGGTGTGTTTCTTGAATGCAGTTGAAGGATGGATCCTGCTTTGTTTATCCCTTCTTTTAGCTAGTGTCTTTTTATTGGGAAATTGAGTTCATTGATATTGAGAGATACCAATGACCAAAGATTGTTAATTCCTTTTGTTGTTATTGGTGTTGGTAGCTCTCTCTCTCTCTCTCTCTAGCTCTCTCTCTCTCTCTTTCTGTGAGTGTGTGTGTGTGTGTATGTGTGTGTGTTTTCCCTTCTTTGGATTTTGCTGGTGTGAGATTGTTGCCTGTGTTTTTAAAAGTGTAGTTAATCTCCTTGGTTTGGAGTTTTCCTACTAGTACCTTTTGTAGGGCTGGATTTGTGACTAGATACTGTTAAAAGTCATTTCATGACTTTGTCATGAAATATCTTGTTTTCTCCATATATGGTGACTGAAATTTTGATGGGTATGGTAGTATGGGCTGACATCTGTGGTCTCTTTAGAGTCAGCCATTCATCTGTCCAGGCACTTCTGGCTTTTAAATCTCTGTTGAGAAGTCATGTGTAATTCTAATAGATCTGCCTTAATATGTTACTTGGTCTTTTCCGCTTTCAGCTTTTAATATATTTTCTTTGTTCTGAATGTTTAGTATTTTTATTATTATGTGGCAGGGTGACTTTCTCTTCTGACCCTATCTGTTTGGAGTTTTGTAAGTTTCTTGTATCTTAATAGGCATGTCCTTCTTTAGGTTAGGAAAACTTTCTCCTATGATTTTGTTACAAATATTTTTTGGGCCTTTGAGTTTGAAATTCTCCTTTTATTCCTATAATCCTTAGGTTTGGTCTTTTCATAGTGTCCCAGGTTTTCTGGATATTTATGTCAGGAATTTTTTAGATTTAATGTTTTCATCGACTGATATAATAATTTCTTCTATCATGTCTTCTTTGCCTCAGATTCATTCTGTCAGCTCTTGCAGTCTGTTGGTGATGCTTGCTTCTATAGTTTCTGTTTGGTTACCTAAGTTTTCGATCTGCAGGATTCCCTCAGTTTTTGTATTCTTTATTACTTCCATTTCGATTTTCAGATCTTGAATCAGCTGCACCTACTTGGTTTGTTTGTTTGGCTTTCATTAAGGAATTCATTCATTTCTTCCCATTGTTTGTATTTTTCCTAGATTTTTTTAAACGGATTTATTCATTTCCTCTAAGGACTTCTATCATCATCAGAAAGTCGGTTTTAAAGCAGTTTTCTTTTGTTTAAGCTGTGTTGGGATATTCAGGGATTGCTGCGGTAGATTGCCGAGTTCTGGCGATGCCATATCCTTGGTGGTTGTTGATTTTGTTCTTATGCTGGTGTCTAGGCATTCCAGGTTTGGGTGAATCTAGGTCTAGGTGCCGATGTCTTAAGTTTGTCTTTGTTGGATGAATGTTTTTTCCCTTGTTTTCTCTTTGGTGCTCTGGTCTTTGTGGTCTGTATTTCTGGCCGCTGGTCTAGCGGGGAGTCTCCATCAGAAGTGGGGGCTGGATTTCTGCCATCTGGCGTGGCCTCTGGTCCAGCAGGGTGTCTCTGTTCTTCTGACTGGCTGACTGACATGGCCTGACCCTGCACAGCAGATATCTGTCAGCATAGGAGCAGGCTTGGCAGTGGGGGTAAGGAGGGTGTGGGATGTGTGTGTATCAGTTTAGGCTCTGAACTCAGGATGTGGGAGGGTTCGGAGGGCAGGTGAGGTTCTTACCTGTTCTGACTTGTGTAGCCTGCAACTGAGTAGCAGCTATCCACCTGAGGTGATCCGATACTCTACTTTTTATTTTTAAGAATGCTTTATATATATGTGGAGGTCAGAGGGCAACGTTCAAGAATTGACTCTCTCTTTCCTCTGTGTATGTTACAGATACCAAACTTGGGTCATTAAGTTTGGCAGAAAGTGGCTTCACTTACTGAGCTATCTCAGGCCCTTCTCTGGAGACTTCTTCATAGACACATCACAATGCTTAATCTAGTCACCTTGTAGCCCATCACATGTGAGACACAATACCCACGGTATCTCCTGCCACCAGTTTACCTTTACATGAGGTTTTTGCTTGGGGGAATTTTGTGTTTGTTTCGTTTTTTTTTTTTAATCAATTTTCCTCTCGTCTCCCCAAATGGGTTTTCATCTTATTACCAGAGGAGTACTCTTGACCCATGTGCTGATTACCCAGCCTGGGTTTCCAAAGTCAGATAAGCTACTCACCAGAAGTACTAGTGTTCCCCACTGAGGATTTCCTATAGGCCTTCCTTGGTCAGAGCCAACACAGGGGATGCAACAATCTATCCTGTGTATACTCACATACCTGCCTGTCCTTTGGTCTGTGGGATGAGGCGTATATTTCCAGAATCCCAATTTCAACCTTGAAAAATCTCAGTAAGTCATTTCCTTAGACCAGCAGCTCCAGTACAAATGACATGAGACAAATATAGGAGCGTTAGTATTCTGAACTTATAGTAAACCAATTACACAGAAGCAGTTTGAGTTTTCAAATACAAACATTTATCAAAAGGTTCAGAAATCAACGAAGCACCCAAACTTGAGATTTGGTGTTTAGACATATGAGGATGACAACGGTGATGATTTGGGAAGGGAGAGGAGGAAAGAGGGAGGAGGCACTTACAAATGGGCTCATTGGCAACAAGCCAGAACCAATTGGGTCTTGCACCATGTAGCTAGGTACCCCACCAAGGGTGCCAAGGGAACAAACTCTACAATCAGAGTGTTATTTAGGTGAGCTCCATCGATTCAGCAGGAGTTCAGGTTCCTTGGTGCTGATGGAGCAAGCCATCTGACGGAGTAACAGTCTTTGGAGTCGGAGGGTGTTTTAAGTTTCAGCTCTGCCCATCACTACATATTTCACAGCGGGTAAAGGATTTCTTCCTCAGAACCTTAGTTTTCTTAACTGTGGCGTATATAAAATGACAACTGGCTGTGCAATGAGCTAGCAAGGATTTCATGTGCTAATGGAGGGTTGTGCGCGCTCCGGTGGAAGCCCGGTCAGGATGCTTGGTCTTATGATGAAAAGCTTGGTTCTCTGGCGCAGAGCATGGCGCTGAACCAATCCTGACAGACAATCTCACTTAAGGAAGGGAGTTAACCACAGATTTTTCAGGGCAATTGAACGTTGAGATCTGAATTGTTAGCCAGTTCTACCAGTATCTTAATGCATCTAAATTATATGAGCCAGTGACTTGTAATATGGAGGGCTTGGTTGGACTGTATTTACTGGAGAAGTAATTTTAATCCACACATCCTTTCAGATAGATTGTAGAGACTATTAAATAGTGCACACGAGTTAGAGAGATTATAAATTCCATTATCTTTTTGTATCTGGGCTTTTACATAGCAGTAAGTTTAAAAATCCATAATCTAGAACTCAGAAATATATTTCCATAGAAATACCCTTTCGAAATAGGTTTTCCCATGGATTTCAAAGAACATTTCTAAATTCCTTGAAGAAGACAAAATAAAGCATTTAAGATGCATCTTGTTATGGATTAAAAGGAATTTTCTTTTATTTAACATATTCTTTTTTTATTGATTTTTATTGAGCTCTACATTTTTCTCTGTTCCCATCCCTGCCTCTCCCCTCCCCTCTTCAACCCTCCCCCAAGGTCCCCATGCTTCCAATTTACTCAGGGGATCTTGTGTTTTTCTACTTCCCATGTAGATTAGATCTACGTAAGTCTCTCTTAGAGTCCTCATTGTTGTCTAAATTCTCTGGGACTGTGGTTTGTAGGCTGGTTTTCTTTGCTTTATGTTAAGAAATTTTTTGAGACAATATTAAAGAATTAAAATTAGAGATAAAAATAAATATCAGTGTATCTAGAATAATTAGGCTTCAGAAAGTGAAGCCTTCCAGAAGTCTCTATTAATTGTTCAAGTTATACATTTGACATTTAGTTATGCCAAAAAAAAAAAAAGGTGCTGCTGACAATCTTGGCTTCAGGAAGCTGCGGGTGTCTTCATGGACACTTACCCACAGGATCTAGAAGCTACCACTCTCAACAATACTTAGTCTAACTGGTGAATTCCATGACCCCTTTCAACAGGAAAGATTTCCTTATGAACCCCGAATATCTGATTTCCCATTCTGTAGATGATGAACTCTATAAAAATACAATTATATTCACATGCACATACATACACTAAATTAGAAATGGAAAAGATAACTATGAAAGTAAAGTTAACATTAACTAATGAAATCTATTTTATTAAGAGAAGTTGCCACCTGTCATCTCAACACTTGACACAGAAATCTCTTCTCCGAATTTCACATGGACAACTTCTTCCCATTGTGAAAGTCACAAGATCACCATCAATGCCAGTGTCACTTCCACAGGCAGTCTGCCATCGATGCCCAATGAAAAGTGGGGAGAAGTGAACACATTCTTAGCATTTATTCTCTTTCATTACACATGTGAATTCCTGAGATCATTTTATGTGTTTAGTTGGGTACTAGCTTATTCTTACCCCATATTGTCAATGCATGTGCATGTGTACATAAGACTCCTACTGTGTGTGTACATAATACTCTGAGTGTGTGTGACTACATAAGACTGAGTGTATGTTTATATGTATGCACAGATGAGACTGTGTATGTATATATAAGACTGAATGTGTATGCATACACATTAGACTATGTATGTGTGTGCACATAGATTGTATATATGAGTATGTATTCATATGTAAGACTGTGAGTATATGTGTATTATATAAAGCTGTGAATGAATATGCTTGTGTGTACATGCATACACATGTTTGTGTTTATATACAATGTGTAAAGTTACTTTGGGGAGAATTAAGACTGCTTCATCCTATATATCATAAAAAGATTGGAAAAATACCTTTGAACACAAATACTTCTCTTCCAGCCCCAGAGAAAGCATTTCATAAACACCATCCAAATTCCTTAGTGTCTCGGATGTCAGAGCCAAGATAAGGCTACAACAGTCAGGGCTATCTTTAAATAAATCATAAGTAAAGCTTGGATGCTCCCTTTGCTCTATTTTAAACAAACATAAGATTCTTCCCTAGACAGATTAGCTGTCATATGGCATGATACATTTTATCAATAATACTTGTGAGGCATGGCTCTGAATGTCTCTAAAAGCTGCACCTGAAGTTGTCCTGTCTGTTCCTAGATGTACCCAGTTTAATTGAATATGGGTAAAAAAGATAATTAAGAATTTAAGGTTTCATATTTTTTCTACATAATCATGTAATCAACAAAACTATAAACAAAATAGGTCCTCTTCTGGACTCAATTTTAGTTCGATTTTTTGTGTTAGAAGACATTATTTAAATATTATTAATATCAGTATTAAAAGCAATAGAAGGCTTCATGAGGAACTGAGAACAGCCATATTGAATACCATCACCTGAGTTAAGATGCGGCTGGGTGGCACAGCTCATTCTGATTCTAACGGCTTTGTTGGAAAAGCTCCTAACCTTGTCTCATATCATCACTCCAACCCTTAGTCTGCACTTTCTTCACCCCACTGAGGCAATGCTTGCATCTAAGAACTCCTGTAAAGTGGGTAGCAGATGCTGAAGAAGTGGGCAGTGATGAAGTCCTCCAAACACCTTTTTCTTATTTTATATTCTGTGCCTCTGTGGGTAAAAGGAGATTCTCAAGTGTGGTAGAAGCCTCAAATTGATTAGTGCTTAAAACCAGAAATGAGTGTGCCTTAAGTTTCATGGGCTTAGCAAGACGCTGGACTGAATTCTCCTGCCTGAGCAGGTGTGAACTTACAGTCAGGGTGATCATCGCATTTAGACCAATAACCAAACAATGAGTTTGCACTTGTTAAGATCTACACCAGGATTTACCTTTGGGCACCTGAAATGTCATTTTTACCTTGTCTCTTTTGCTATTTCCTGCCTGTCTTGTAATCCAGAATCCATCAGGATCCGAATAGAATGCTGTCCATGAAACATTCCAGGAAGGAGAAGCTCAGACACAAACTTTTCTCAACAACTAAATGTTCTACCTTCAGGAGAGGACAATGGGCGTGAAGCATCCCGAGAGCTCCACCCACTGCTCTGAAGCAGCATTAGGCAGAGAATCCCAGGTTAAACACTCAGCTCCTTGCACATCAGACCAGCTTCATCAAATACCTAGAGCAGAACTGTCTTAAAAGGCAACGTGGGGTAGCAGAGAAGCAGCTAGGGTGCGGGTTGATCTGAACCTGAATTCTGGCTCCACTAATAGTCCATTGGGTATCTTTGGGCCAGGAACTTGGTCTCATTGGCTCTCTGTTTCCTCATGTGGTTTAAGAGAGAGCTGTTTTTTAGAGTTCTTGTCAGAACATGCTAGTAAAATCGATACCATCAGTTCAGTGTTACTTGTACCAAATGGATGTTCAAAGGCACTTATGATACTTACCAAAGAAATTTGTCTCTTATTCAAAATTATGTTTTGGGCTTCCTTGGAGGTGGTCTCTTTCCTGGTAAACGAGGGGTTTTCTTTATCCTTCTCTCTCTTCCCTTGAAATAGAGGTCTTTCCTGTTACTAAAGATGAATGAACTAAGCAACCGTACCAGCTAACATCCTCTACCAATTAGTACTTAGAAAATAATAGAGTAGGTGGAGCTATAGCTAGAATACTGCCAGGTCTTCAATTACATTCCTTTAATCAGGGGAAAAAAGATAAGCCATCATGTTAATGTATCTATTGTAAATTATCTCAGGGCAAGTCTGATAGTAACTTTTTAAAGTATAAGTTACACTCACTGCAATTATTCATAGTGGGTCCTAGCAGTGATGTAAAACAGAATGCACTCACTATAGTAAATATTTGTTGACAAACTACATAATACTACCTCCCTAGCTCATCTGTAAAATGTCCAACGAAGTGTTTCATATACCGTATCTTAGTGGAACATGGACGTGAATTTTCTAATTTAGATCTTCCCATAGTACTTCCTATTTACTCAGAATACCTTCTAGCTCTTTCCATGGCTCCTCCTGGGATATGTTTCCTCCAAGCTTATATGCAATTACAGCCCTGGCAGTTGAAGTTCACATAAATTTCAACCCAAATGGTCCTAAACAAACATGACCCTTGCCTTTTCCCGGGGAATCAATATCTAGTCTTTCATTAGCTAATGAACATTCTATTCCCAGTCACTAATAACTGACTGAATGCTTGGTTGGCAATGGGATTTATTATGAGCCTCTGCATGCATTATCTTAATTTATTATGACAACTTTACGAGGAAAATACATAGAGATAGCCCATTTTGGAGATGAGAGGATTGAGGCACAGAGGCGCTATTTTCAACACAACTGTAAAACTGAAAGTGAGAATGTCAGCTATGTTAGTGTCACCATGGATAATACACCAGACTCGAACAATTTAAAGGGAAAGGGTTTTGTTTGCAGTTCCAGAGGCTGCGTTATCATAATAGGGGAGGAATGATAGGTCAAAGGTCTTCAACTTGTGGCAGACAAGAAGCACAATGAATACAGGAAAAGGCCTAGACAAGACCCAGACCTTTGTGCTGGTTAGCGTTGTGTCCATGTGACACACGATGAAGTCATCTGGGAAGAGGAACCTCAGTTGAGAAAATGCCCCATAAGGAGGCCTGTGGGCAAGTCTGTGAGACATTTTCTTAATTAATGATTGATGTGGGAGGGCCCAGCCTGCTCCAGAGCAGGTGGTCCTGAGTTTTATAAGAAAGGAGGCTGAGCAAGGCATGGGAGCAAGCAAGCCAATGAGCAGTATCCATGGCTCCTGCTTCTCCCCCTACATGAGTCTCTGCCATGACTGCCCTCGATGATGGACTGTGATCAGGATGTGTAAGCCAGATAAATACTTTTCTGCCCAGTTGCTTTTGGTGAGTGTTTTTGTCATAACAACAGAAAACCAAAGCAGGACAGCCTTCAAAGACAGCCAGTGATCTACTTGCTCCAGCTGTGCCCATCTTCCATAGCTTTCACTACCCTTCAATGGTTTACTTATAATTTGAATCTACTAATTGGTGAAACCACTGACTATGTCAGAGACATCATGATCTAATCATATTTGGAAATGCCCTCACAGACACACACCAGATGTGTTTTACAAATCTCCTAGGTATCTCTTAATCCGGTCTGATGACAATCAAGATTAAGTATCACATAAACAATCAGGGCTGCTTCTCCCCGCAGCTTGGGTTGCCTCTTACCCACTGTCTGCTACTTCTCCTCATGGAAGCTATCTCCCAGAGAAGGGTAGTCCCCAAACCTAGAACAGTTTTACCCAAAATGGTAGACAGTGGCTGCTATATAATTGTGTTGCATATATAAACTTCTGATGAGAATACCAGAGCTTGGGACTTTCTTACAAAGGTTTTTGTTACAAAAAATTTTGTAGTTTTATTTAGGCTGTTAACTCAAAGGGCCAGGAATTCCATAGTTTTACATATAGCAATACTTTTGACACCAACCATGTATTTGTTGCTTTATTGGTTTCATAATAGTTGTTAAATGGATGAATGAGGAAAGTTTTCAGAACAATTAGGAAATAAGACATAATCATAAAATCAGCTGAAACAAGTTGAGTGCCTTAGCGAAAAAGCCTCGAGGTATCAGAGGTGGACCAAAAGGCCTCCTGCTTGCAAGGTAAGATTCTGCCAGGGACTCTAAATGAATTCAACTCTCTGCACTTTGCAAATGATGCAGGATTTCAGGACATTATGAACAGAGTAAAATATGTCATGACTTTCAGGCATTGTGGAGGAGACAGCATTGAAACTGTGACCAAATCTACTATGGTGACAGGTTGCTTGTCTGAGCAAAAGAAATGTTCTAAATGTAGGCATGAGGCATTAAGGGGAAGTGCAAGGAAAATGAGGTTCGTTTGTCTGGAACCAGGTTGTATGGAAAGAAACTGAGCTCAAAGGATGACCAAGATTCCATGCAGCCTGATCTTACCCATGTGACATTGGGTGATGATTATTGCACGGGAAGGCACTCTTCAGAGTGAAGAGCACATCTGTTGGTATTGCAGGCATGTCCGACCCGTGGCCATTGGCTGCATGATGCCAAGGATTGCTATCCATGTGGCGAAATACAGAAGTGGAAACTGATTTAAAACAGTACAATAAAATTTTTTAAGTTTTTTTTAAAACTCAAGTACATGGTTTTCAAGAACAAACTCTGTAGATGACAATATCCTTTCACAAAGTTAAAAACTGAACACAGCTTTTAGTATTTGCACATAATGCAAACCCTAGAGACACAGTCTGTACACAACATTCCCTTTAATCTTGGATGAAGTCAGATAGAGAGCCTTATCAGATACGAATCCAACCTGTGAGCAATGTATTTGTCACAGTCTCTACAAACTGGACAACCAAGGAGGTTGTCATAAAGGAAGTAACGACAAAGGCATGAGCATAGGAAAATCACAAAGGCAGGTAGAGCGCCCCTGGCGGATTGAAGGTACCACTGCCAACACTCTTGGGTGTTAGGAAATGAGAGGAGAGCTGCATATCATGAAATACCTTGAGGTAAGCAGTAATCTTTGGTTTGGGGACACGGACAATTTATGGCAACTCTCCAATGGAGGATTCAGGAGTAAAGCCCTGGAGTTGTGACTTCCCCCTCTTGTGAACACTGCTGGTTGCCATAGACAGAACTCAAGTGAAAACCAGGAGTTAAAAAAAGTGGGGATTTATTCAAAGGGCTTGGCTTCTTGGGCTTGAGCCAAAGAGAAGAGGGTCATAAATCTGGAGGGACAAATGGAAGAAGACCAAATCATTTCATACCTTTGTAAACATGGGGAGATAAAATCTCAGGTGTAGAGCCAGGGACAATGCTTCTCTAGCAGGAAAAACATACTTTGTTTTGTTTTTGGTGCATGTGTTTTCATATTGAGCTTCTATTATGATAGATGGTTACTGGTTTTCCATTTACTTAAAGATAAAGTTCCCTTTCAGAATACATTTAAGTTTTAAAAGTGAGTTCATTTAAAGATAAATATGAAGTAAACAACAGCACACAGTGGAAAGGGGGACCGCAAAGATAATAGATGTGTAATGGGTAATGTTCGGGAAAGCCTTATAGAGCACGGGCTGCAGTTGACAGGTTTTGAGCAAACGAGTGATAGCATCAAGTCTCTGCTTGGGCAGCTTAATGTACTTCCTGGATAAGGAACAGATAGAGCTGGGAGGTGGAGGCCAGCAGGCAGAGCCTCTAGGATGGAGAGCCGGGGACGGAAGGATAAGATTTGAGGCAGAACAAATAGAATCAAAAGAGTTAAGAATTCACTGCACCCAAGGCCAGCATGATGCAGAGCAGAAGATAACAGTGCCCACCAAAATTGCCTTTAGAAAACATCTATTACAAGGAATATTAGAACTGATGTAGCAAAATAATGGGACAGGAATTGCGGCCTGTTAGCAGGTAGAGCACTTATGTTAAGTCCTCTCCCTCAAGGTTGTCAGTGATGGAAGAAAACCATAAACATTTATCTAATTGCACCCCCGACCCAGTGTTTCTCCAGAACAGCTGCGTTTGTTTTTCAGATTTGCAGTAGAAAAATTGGGAAGGTCATCCAGGCTTGGTGTGGAGCACCAGGAGGGCAATTTCCACGTGTTGGATAGACACCATAGTGGAGGTATTTTCAGAGTACAGATACTTAGGATGTTTGTTTAGAGCGTTGGAGTAAGCCAGGAGATCTATTTTCCTGAACAGACTATTTAGTTGGAAAAAATAAAACCAAATAGATATAATCATCGAAGTGTCAGGAAAATAATTTGAAACTACAGGTTAGGAATAACAACAGCCTATTATGGTTGTAACAAATCTTATGCTAGATAGTTGCTCACCTTATTCTGGGTTGTGTGTGGGTGTACCACCCCCACCTCATCCTACACTCAACGAGTTTCTAGACCAGGCTTCACTTGTATAAAAATTATTTTCAATTAAATTCTCAATTCTGGTTCCCTGAGAGTTTTAATCATCATGCTTTAAAGTGAACCAGTGGCTCACAGGCATCAAGAGAAGGAAGAGACCTATCAGATGATCAAGGCCGTCCCAACATATATCTGAGGAGTGTTCCCTGCAATTCACTTTCAATTGTTTTGTTCACTTCTGGTTTTAAATGACTCCAGCAACGGGACTCTTCGTCAATCTAAGAGGCCCATGGGAGCCTTTGCTCAGCCTCAGAGTCCTCATTTTAGAAAACATATTCTGATATGAAGTCTTGTTGCACCACTTGCTTCTCCCAATGGGCCTCTTCTTCTTCCCTGCATTTATGCCCCTCAGCCCCTACTGATGCCAGGGAATACCAATAGCATTCCTCATCAATTACTCTCTTCTTTTCCTTCATTGCCTTTTATTCTTTGTTAATCTGAAGATTTCTATGCTTTTATCTGCTTCTCTGGCCTATGTCACCATAGTAACTGAAGGCTTTGACAAGCACACCATTTCATCAGAAACCCTCAATGGCTGCTGCTCGTCCTTATGGCCTTCAGCTCCAGTGCAGAAGGAGACTTTCTATAACCTTGAGCATTGAAGGCATGATCAAGTCTGTGAATACCCACAAAACACCTGCACTAGATAATCACTCAATACATCTTTGGGGTCTAGGAGGTCAATGTCCCATGAGGAAGAGTTGGCTACATGTCAAGATATATTCAAGATGTAAGATAAGGATATTTTACACAAACAATTGTGCATGATTCCAACTTGAAGAAGCAATAGTGAAGACCTAGCATAGGGGTGACAGATCTATCAAATGAAAATACAAGATGTCAGTTACATTGGGATGAAATATAAATTAATAATTTATAGTATAACTTTATCCCACACAATAATTGGAATATAGTTCCCCTAACCCCCTCAAAAATTTTATTTTTCCTCTGAGGCTGAAATTTAACTACTAAGCTGAGTCTAATTCTTTCTTACTGTAGTCCCAGATATTTAGGAGACTAAGCAATAGTGTCACTTGAGCCCAGTGGTTTGAGGCTGTCCTGACCATCATGGAGCTATTTTTGCCTTAAGAAAGAAATGTAGGAAAGGAGAAATACGTACCCCCACCCCCAAGAGAGAGGGGGGTAGGAGGATAAGGATGAGGAAGAGAGGAAAGCAGGGAAGAGAATAGAGGAGAAGAGAAGAGGGGAGGGGAAAAAGGAGAGGAGGGAAGAGGAGGGAAAGGGAAGAATTAAGCTGATATGCCCTGTTTTTAGTTGGCAATCACAGTTCTTTCCTATTTTGAAGTGTGATCTTCTTTGATGGTGGTTGGTAGCTATGTGGCTGAGTGGATGGTTAATCTTTCTAATGTCTTAATTCAAATGACCTAATATGGAGAAGGACAATTTAGCCTCTCTTAGAAATGAGTCCCCTTATGGGTTGTCCAATGAAGACTAGTTAACCTTGAAACCATATGTACACAAACAATAAAACACACTCAGAAGGGACATATACATATATGTATTAAACATATACATATACACATACATATATATTTGTACATACACATACATGTGTGTGAACAATGTAATCAAATGATCTGATAATAGACCTTAAAAGACTAGGGTGAAATGTCAATCTCAGATATTTCCAAATGCAAGTACATGTGTTTCCCTCTTAAGGTCACACAACAATCTGTAACACTGAGGTCCTGCTAGTCAGGGTTTCTGTCCTGCCCAGTTCCCACAGCTGGTAAGCCCCAAAGAAATCACACAGAGAGGTCTATATTAGGTTATAAACTGATTGGCCCATTAGCTCAGGCTTCTTACTAGCTCTTGTAGCTTATATTAACTCATTATTCTTATCTATGTTAGCCACATGGCTCAGTACCTTTTTTAGCAGGGCACGTGACATCCTGCTTCTTTGGTGGTCTTGGCAGGACTGGGGAGGAATGGACTTCCTCCTTCCCAGCATTCTCCTGTTCTCATTGCCCCACCTTCACTTCCTGTCTGGTTGTCCCACCTATACTTCCTGCCTGGCCAATCAGTGTTTATTTAAAACATGATTGACAGAATACAGACAGTTCTCCCGCACCAACAATCCAAATGTGACCCAGTGAAAAACTGCACTCTTCACATCTACAACAAAATATAAAGTCCAAGGTTCCCAGGTTACAACACTATACACCTATGTAGAAGGTCCTTCTGTCTATGTGTTGCTTTCATTGGTTAAAAAAGGAATTGCTTTGGACCTATAGCATAGCTGTAGGGGAACAGAGCTAGGCCAGGGGTGGGTATTAAATGGAATGCTGGGAGGAAGAAGGCAGAGTCAAAGAGATGCTATGGAGCCACCAGAATCAGACATGCTGAAACTTTGCCCCTAAGCCACTGCCACGTGGTGATATACAGATTAATGGAGATGGGTTAAGTTAAGATGTAAGAGTTAGCCAATAAGAAGCTAGAGCTAATGCGCCAAGCAGTGCTTTAAATAATACAATTTCTGTGTGGTTGTTTCATTTCTGGACGGCTGGGATGAACAAGCCCCTCCCTCTTACAGATTGGCACACTAACGTGGTGGATTAAATCCATGTAAAACCTTAGAAAGCTTAAAAATCAATTCTAGACACAAAAGAAGAGAGTTAAGCATGGTTTGCTAGTGGCATTTTCTTGGGTGGGCTTTGTTTGCTAGAAGCAAGCAGAGGCATGGCTCTTTATAGAGAGGTTTTCCTGATTCAGCCTTAGCAGGAAAAAGCCATGCAGTTTTAAAATGTGGCTTCCTGGGCCATGCTGCCAGTGCAAACTCTGGCTATGGAGCATTTGAATAGCATCTGTGGGCCCGGGTGCTTGTGTGCCCACTCGGGATTGGGAGGAAAGTAGCTGAGACCATGCCCACAGCTCATCGCTCCCTGCCTGGGCAGGCAGCAGGATTGGGTCTACTAGGCTTGCACAGGTGGGAGAGCATGGCGGATTCCCACCACAATACACAGAGTTGTTTCCAGGCTGTGCAGTGCTCTGCATGGCAGATTTGGCTGTTACTCAGATAAAAAGGATTTATTGCTGCATGCTCATTCTCAGAGTTAAAGTGCTGAGCGCAGCTCCTACCAGACCTGGCAGTAATGGTATGTCCACCATTTTAAAAGTGGAGAGTGGCAGAGCCAGTATACAGAGCAGCTGCAACCAAGCTGCTTACCATTTTAAAAGCTTTTTAAGACAGTAAGGAATTACAGATATGCAATAAAGACAAATCCAGATGAGTCATAGTGTTGGATAAATGTACGTAGGCTTGGAAGAGAGAAGAAAAAGAGTATAGAGAGTAATAAAATAAAGTTAATGCTCTACAAAAAAGGGTAAAGTCTTTAAAGAGGCAGAGTACAGATAGTCATAGGTTAAAAGGAGTAAAGAAAAATAAACCATGTAAAAATAGAAAATTCACAGAGAGTCTAGATTATGTATATTATTATGTTATCTTTGAACTTTTTGACTGTGAATGAGCTAGGTACAGAGAGACATTTCATTGTATGGACTGCTAAGTTAAGCCAACATAAAGATATTTTGACTTCAAAATTTGAGTCTAAGGATATGTTGCTTTGGAAAAGAGGTTCTTCTTTTGTTTTCACAGAAGATGAGAACCTGTGGATTGCTTCAAAACTGATATGGTTTGATAGACCACATCCCATGAAAGGTCACCATGAACACCCTCAAAAAATTACTTTGCCCAATTGCTGACTGAGATGAACTTAGCATACAGGATACACCATAAAAGACCTGATTAACAGTGTCCCCAATCAGCAGGAAACAGTATGGACAAAATTACACCCATATTCTCAAATATTGTCTATAATTGTTTATATTTAAAGGGGATATTATATAGATATGAATAGTTTGCATTGGTGTGGATCTTGGTTTATGGATATAAATTTAAGGTCAGTCTTGTTATATGTATATTTCTGATTTTGATTAAGGTATTGTGCTTGTGTATTCATTTAAAAATGTAATATATAATTAAGAAATATGGGTTAATAGTCATCTATAATAGTCAAGATTGTAGTCATGTTAGGTAGGTTTTCTAGATATATAGAGATATATTTCAGTTAGATAGGTATTCTTCAAATCTTTCAAAGACCTTCAGAATATGGCATTTAAAATGTTTAAGAACTTAATACTTTTCATGACAGTGAGACACATCTGCTCCTGGCAGCACAAGCTACTTCAAAAGGAAGATGGGCATTGAAGAGGCTCCTTATGGAGTTTGTTAGCCATTTGGGCAAGAAACTACTCTTGCCTAGCTGCATAAACTGGACATGCAGGATCCATAGAAAAATGACTGCTGAACTTGTCTAAAGGTAAGACTGTCCTTTGGGTTCCTGCTTCATGAAAGAGTTTGCTAGACATTCTGCAGGTACAAAAAAAAAGTGACTGGCAAACTGCCAATATAGGCGGAACTGTCTTTGAAATTTCCTGCTTCATGGAAAAGTCTGTGTGTGAAGATGGATGCTCCAACATTACAGAAGAACTTTGGGTGACTGTTCAGGCAGTGAGATGTCTCTGTCAATTCTAGAGTTTTGGAAGTTGCTAACAATGTACTTCCTGTTTACTTAGGTAATATTATATCCTTCTGGAGTCTTTGATGGAGTTGAAGAATTTATAGTTATAGTTTTCCTTAGTTAACATAAAAGATAAAGTAGATATAAATATTGTAACTGTAGTTCTTGCTTGATACCTGTTTTGTTATATGTAGTTTTGCTATGTTAAAGTTAAAGTCTTCCTTTTTGTTTAAACAGAAAAGGAGAAATAGTGAAGGTCCTTCTGTCTATGTGTTGCTTTCATTGGTTAATAAAGGAACTGCTTTGGGCCTATAGCATAGCTGTAGGGGAACAGAGCTAGGCGAGGAAAACTAAACAAAATGCTGGGAGGAAGAAGGCAGAGTCAGCGAGACACCATGGAGCCACCAGAATCAGACATGCTGAAACTTTGCCTGTAAGCCACTGCCATGTGGTGATATACAGATTAATGGAGATGGGTTAAATTAAGATGTAAAAGTTAGCCAATTAGAAGCTAGAGCTAATGGACCAATCAGTGCTTTAAATAATACAATTTCTGTGTGGTTGTTTCAGTTCTGGACGGCTGGGACAAATAAGCCCTTCCTTCCCACATCCCGCATACCTTCCAGGACTATCCACAGTAGGCAGACACACTCAGTAGCTCCCATGAAGCAATAACGGCAACAAAGCTACTTGCTAAGGTGCTGGAAATTTCCTCTATGCCAGGCACTGTGCTGAGGACTTCATATGCATTAAATAATGTAATTGTCACACAATCTTATAGAGGAGTAGGATTTTGTTATCCCTTACAGATATGAACTTAGGCCAGAGAGACAAAGTACCCCAGGAAAACTCTCACAGCTCAGTAATTAAAATAGAGAATTTTTTTGAGATTATGATTAACTAATTTCAGATTTTGTATACAATAAGGAATCTGGGAACTTCTGATATGGCTCATTTCAAAGACAAAGTTCTTGTGACAGTGTGGTGTTCAATAAAGGCAGATAAGTAAGCAAATGGAACAGTATATATTATATATACATACATATATATTTGTAATAAAAATATATTTCTGTTATATATTATATATACACATATATATCTGTAATAGATATGTTTCTAGTACATATAAACACACGCACACACACATATATATATAGAGAGAGAGAGCTTGATTTTAAATCAAGTTAGATAACTAGAGTGATAATGCTCCTCCAGAGAGCCATAGTCTATCCAATAGAAACTCAAATCCAGACATTAAAAATCTGTTGGGAATCCAAAAGGGAATCCAAAAGAATCCCCAAACAATATAAACATTACCATTGTCTTTGGTTGTCTACCAAAAATCAAAGGTAAATCCTTATTGCTGAAGACACTATGTGCTTTGTACTTAGAATTGTGAGGAATTGAACTGGAAGTGACCTGGGAGTGTCCTCTCTAAGGACCAGCTCTCATAATATTGGAAGCTGTTATCAAATTTGCTGAAAGAAAAGCAATCTACAGCACTACCCCATTGTGATACCAATAAAACAGCAATGACCAATGCAACAATATATCCTCAAAGGTGCAATAGTGGCACCTCGATCTTGGGAGTCACCACCAATTGTTTAATTGGATTTAAGGGCCACTTAATAAGAAGGAATTTATTCCTAGTACTGTAAATCTAGTCAACTATCCGTGACTGGTGACGTTATGGCTTTTAGAGGAGACTCTATTACTGTTACTCTCCTAAGCCAGTATATTTCCTAACTGCATTCTAACTACCAGTTCTGACACCCACAGATAAATGTAGCTCTCAATGCTCATTAAAGAAATCCACAAGTGGTCCAAATGTAGAGAGCAAGCGAACACAGAGTGTCCAGTCCCAACAGATAGATCAACAACAGAACCCTTATACCTAAAGCTCAGGGAACATCTTGGAAGAGTTGGTGGAAAGATTGTAAGAGTCAGAGAACAAGGACATTTGTTATGACACTGTGTCTCTAGAGGTGGCAGGGAAGCTGTACCTGTGAAATCTTAACACTATAGTAGCCCAAACAAGACCCAAACAATGACAATGACAATTGACATGCCCATGCAAATGGGGGGAAATTGCCTAAGTCCCCACTTCTAGATGAAGAGCTATAAGTAATTATTGACTGCTGAGAAAGAGGGAGAATCAGTCTTTTCTAGAGATGTGCCCCCTAACTAGTTAGCTATGAACAAGTGGTCAGCCCTAAATATACACACATAGGAGCAACACTAAATGGCCACAGTATATTGTATGTATATATATATATATATATATATATGTATTTACAATTAATATATATATCAGTCTGCAGTCACCTAGCCTTGGTAGAGGTAAGACTTTCTTAGTGACTTGACTGTTTACCTTTTCTGATCTTCAGCTTGAATCTCAATATCTGTCTCTGGGTTTTATTTTTCGTGCTACATTTGGCACCCAATGTTTGGAGTATGATTTCATGAAGAAGCCACTGGCACAGCCTGGGGCTGCAAGTGGGGCTCTCATTGGAGCTATACATGAGGCTCCAGCCCCACCCAGCTAGGCTTTCTTTTCTTTCTGTTCCTCAAACCTCTGAACGAATTTGGGATTCTTTTGTTGTAGCTCTCAGCCTCAAAAAAAAACATGTGATTTTTCCAAACAATCCCTTGAATGTCTTTTCAGACAACCAGCTCTCTCCCAATCTCTCTCTCTCACTTTCTCCATCATGGGTTGTGGGCTCTTCCTGAACTCCCTTTCACAGGCTGCTGTCAAACTAGGCAGGTGCCTTGAAATCCAATCAGGCTTGTACTTTTCTATGCAGCAGCAATAAGCCTCACATCATCATCAACATCACTGGTAGATTTGGTAATAAAATTGGGAATTCTTAAAGGGAGGAATTAGTTAAAAGAGAGTGTGTTTTTCTACATTAAAAAAATGGAAAAACCAGCCAGGCAGTGGTTGGGCATGCCTTTAATCCCAGCCCTCAGAGGCAGAGGCAGGTAGACCTCTGTGTATTCACGGCCAGCCTGTTCTACAAAAGGTAGTTCCAGAACAGGTTCCAAAGCTACAGAGAAACCATCTTGAAAAAGGGGAAAACCATTATAATGGAGGAATTTGGGTTTCTGTATGATATATGCTAGACAGTTTGAAAATGGAACAATTAAATGAGAGGATATCTAATTTACATGGGGCTTATGTAATGTCAATTAAAAATATTATCAGCTTTATCATTTTATCTTATCACTAAAAAAGTTGGTCAATCTTAGTGCTAAGATACAGGCCTTAGAAAAACTTAATAAAACAGATCACAAAGATATTCAAATCTGGACAGAATACAGCTCTGTATTATAAGAATAGAGAGGAACAGCCTAAGGTTTTCAGACAACCAACCTTAATATGTCCAGTAACCTTCCAGGCATTGCCAAATGGCAAGGCTCTGTTACAGTTAGCTGGACTCCTATGCCAATGTTAGATTTAAGGAGGTTCAAGGAAGCAGTAGTCTCATATAATGAGCACTCATGTGAAGCAAATGTTAAACTCCTGACTAGTTTGTAATAGGATTATCCCTAAAGACTGGGAAGAATTGGTTACTGGTGTGTTAGAACCTGATCAACAATTACAATGGAGCACATGGTTCAGAGAAGAGGCTAAGATTATTGAACAATGGAGTAAAGCTAGAGGTAGGGAAATCTCCCAAGAACAAATTCTTGGAGAAGGAGACTACACTAGTATAGAAAGGCAAGCTATATATGATGACCACACCCTGGATTTATGCTACACAGCAGCTTTGAATGATTGGGACAGAACTGGAGAAATAGGAAGGAAAATTGAGTCATTTACTAAAGTTATACAGGACCCAAAGGACACCTTTATGGGTTTCTTACAAAGGTTGACTTCAGCAGTAAATAGAATGATACAACATTCAGAAGCTAGACAAATAATAATTGAATTCCTGGCTTTTGAAAATGCCAACCGTCTATGCAAAATGGTAATTAGGCCATTAAAGGCAAGGTCAGCATATTTGGAGGATGAATCTAATAAACAATTAATATTGAATATTATGACCAGGAAGATGCATGGATAGGAGAGGTAATTTTCAGAGGTTTGAGGAAAAATTGAAACATCAAATGTTATAATTTTGGCAAACAAGGTCACCTTAAAAGGGATTTTAGATAGGGTATTCCTAGAAATTAAGTTTTTTTTAAGAATAATCCATATAGAATACTCCTCCCTTCTGGATTATGTGGAAGGTGTGGAAAGGCAGGCCTCGGACTAATGAATGTAGGTCAACAAAGAATATTCATGGCAATCTTGGCCATTGGAAAGCTCTATGAGGGGCCTCTCGCAGGCCCCCATGCCAAATCCAGTTCAGTTGTTTCCTGCCATCTTAAAGGAAGCTATTTCCCAGAGAAATTAAAGAACCTAAGGTCTATTGCAGGAAACCAAACTGTTATAAATAATAGAAGAGTTATAGAAGAGAGAGGAAAAATTCAGGAGAAACCATAAAGCAAGTATTTTGGCAAACTTCTATAAATGAACAAAGACCAAAATTTAAAATATGAATAAACGACATTATCACTGAAGGTCTGGTAGACACAGGAGAGGATGCAACAATAATTTCATCATAATTTTGGCATCCAAATTGACCTCTTCAGGATGTAAATGTTCAGTTTTTAGGGATCAGTACTTTATCTTAGGTAAAGCAAAGCACAAGATGGATTGAATGTATAGGGCCAGAAGGACAGAGAGGAATATTAAAACCATCTGTGGTTAACATAGCAATGAAATTGTGGGGACCTGATTTGTTACAGCAATGGAATACTCAGATTAATATTCCCCCATCTTAGAAACAAACTATAAATTAACATATGTTTCCGGGAAAAGTATTAGAAGGTTTTATAAATTGCAGTTACTGACTATACAAGTTGTATGAGAACACGGCACAAGAGCTACTGATATTTCAAATTCACCAAAAGCCCTACCTTTAAAATTGTTGACAGAAAAACCTGTATGGATTAAGCAATGGCCTTTAACAATAGAGAAACTACAGGCTTTAGAACAGCTGGTACAGGAACAACTAGATGCTCAGCATATTGAAGAATCAAACAACCATTGGAATGCTCCTGTATTTGTTGTTAAAAAGAAATCTGGAAAATAGTCAATGGTAACAGATCTAAGAGCTGTTAATAAGGTGATTCAGCCAATGGGCTCTCTACAGTCTGGTATTCCATTGCCTTCCCTGTTGCCCAAAGGATTGCCTCTTATAGTAATTGATTTGAAAAATTGTTTCTTCACTATACCTTTACAAGAAAAAAAGAAAAATTTGCCTTCACAGTACCGACTTATAATAATTCTCAGCCTGCTTAAAGGTATCAATGGAAGATTCTCTGACAGGGAATGTTAAATAGCCCCAACCTGTGTCAATATTTTGTAAATTAGCCATTGGAAATGATACATAAGCAATTTCCTGAATTTATAGTTAATAATTTCCTACCTGATTCAAATGTAGATAATTTAGGAAAAAAATGTTTGAAGAAGTAAAGAAAAATTTGTCTGTTGGGGATTATAAATTGCTCCTGAAAAAATATAAAGAGAAGAGTCTATTAATTATTTAGGTTATAAAATAAAATTTAGGTTAAAAAATAGGTTTACAAAAAATTAGACCACAGAAGGTACAAAGTAGGAGAGATTGATTGTAGACTCTTAATGACTTCCAAAGATTGCTAGAAGATATTTTCCATCTATGGCACACTATTGGGATATGTCCTGATGACCTGATTAATTTAAACAAAACCCTATATGATGACAAGGACCTAAATAGTCCCAGGGAATTATGAACTGAAGCTGGGAGAGAATTGACTTTCCTTGAAGAGAAATTACAGAAGGCACCTGTGGATCATGTGGATCCAAATCTTAGCTGCATTCTGGTCATATTACTTTCCAAACATTCCCCTACAGGAACTTTAATGCAGAGGGAAGTTATTACCTTAGAATGGTTCTTTTTATTACATAAACTGAATAAAAATTAAAAACTTATGCAGAAAAGATCTTTGAATTAATTCTAAAATGAAAATTGAGACTTCATGAATTAGCAGGAATAGACCTAGTAGAAATTATAGTACCTTGTAATAATGATGAAATTGACAAATTATGGGAAGAAAGTGAACCCTGGTAAAGACCTTGTAACAATTTTTGGGAGAGATTAACAATAACTATCTCAAAAGCAAAACAATTCAACTTATAAAGAGAAGTAGTTGAATACTTCCTCGTATTGTACAAGACATACCAATATCTAGAACCCCTACATTCTATACTGATTGAATTAAATTAGAAAAGGCAGGTTACAAATCAGAAAAAAAATTAAGTAAAATGGATTAAAACCCTTATGATTCTGTACAAAAGTCAGAATTATATCCTATTTTCATAGTACTAAAGGATTTTTAAAACCTCTACACATAGCTACCAATTAACAATATGCAGAATGAGTTGTTTTGTACATTGAAATTGCTGAATTTATCCCAGTGATACAGAATTGACCTTATTATTTATTCAGTTACAAGATATAATCAGGAATAGGTATCACCCCACATACATAATACATACTAGTCTGCCAGATCCTCTAGTCCAAGGTAATGCAGAAATAGATCAATTATTGATTGGAAATGTGCTGAAGGCCTCAGAATTTCATAGAAAACATCAAGTCAATATCAAAGGTTTAAAAGAAGACTTTTCTATCACATAGCAACAAGTCAAGGCCATTATAAGGAAATGTCCTACTTGCTCATTATACAACCAAACACCACTATCTGCAGATAGGGTATACTTGTACAAATAAAAACAATGGTCCAGCATATGTCTCTAAGAAAATGAAGTGGTTATTTTTCTTATTATAATATAAAACATATTACAAGTATATCAAACAATTCTACAGGTCAGGCAGTTATGAAAATCAAATAAAACTCTGAAGAATATGTTGAATAAACAGAAAGGGGTGATAAATACCCCAGAAATAGATTACATAATGCTTTATTAATTTTGAATTTTCTAAATGCTAATGAGAATGGAACAACAGTTGTGGGCAGACATTGGATAGTGCAAAAAACTATAGAATTAAATAAGCCAATATAATTTACAGATGTACTGTCCTCAGAATAAAAACCAAGACATGTGTTAAGTTGGGTAAGGGGTTTTGCTTTTGTCTCCACAGGAGAAGAAAAGCTATGGATACCATCAAAATTGATAAAGATTCAATTTGAACAAGAGACACCTAGTTCATCAAACAGCATGGCCCTTTAATCTAACCTTACCTATTAATTAACCTAAAAATTAACAAATGCTTTTCACTTGATCAGATATAATTTGACAAAGAGAATCTCCCCAAAATTAATGCTGGAGAATGGTTTTGTTTCTGTCTTTTCAGAAGAATAAAGGTATCCATCTAAGGAATCTGAAGGCCACTGGACAAATGAGACATCTGAAGAAAAAAGACAAATAATCCAGAAAAAAAATGTCTCAAGAGAAAGAATAAATTTGCCTATAGGTATATTACATTTCTAACAGGATAAAATTTCATAAATATTCCCAAATGTTTATTTCTTATATGTCTGCTCTTCTTTACAGACATAAAATACAAACAGTCTTTTTGTAGTCCCAGTCTAATTAAAGATTAAAGATGGCATTGGAGTTGGAGTGTGGCTCTCTCCTTCTGTAAACCCAAGCATGCTTATTAAAGTGAAATCCAAAATCTCTGTCTCATGTCAGAAGAGCCACCTGATATGGGACAGAGAAAAAAAATATTTAAGGACTATTTTATTGCTACTAATCTCATAATCCTTTGGTCTCATATTGACCCTTTAATAGCTTTTCTTAAGTTATAAGATTTATAAGATTAATATATCTCTCTCTTTCTCTGTCTCTCTATATATATTATAACTTTTTGTTATGGCATTAATGGTTATATAGAAAACTAAATAATTCTAGAAAAAGGTTTCATCTACCTTCCTGTACATGATTTTAGGTTTGAGTCTTCATCAGTTTTCTGCAGTGAACCATGAGCATGCCTACCAGTGACCTATGAAGTCTCCATAAGGAGGATGGGGCCTCACAACAACGATTCATCCAGGACTATGATAACACCACTAAGCTGAAAAACACCATTTAAAGATCAGCTTTGGACTACAAACTGCTCAGAACAATTTTGAGGTGGCTAGCTGATTCATCCTAACAGTCTAAAGACTTGAGACAAGCCCTGCACTTTCCCATTATGCAAAGACTGGACAACAAATTATACAGCTACCTCTCCCCGGACTTGACAATGAACCCCAAATTCTCTTTTCAGGATCCCCTAAAGATACCATCGCCCCAAACACCAGGAAGTAAAGTTCAGAAAATGATGTCCAATTACCAAGAGGTGGAGTGGGTGGCTTTTGGTCATTCAGTGGGTTATGGATATTTGTCATTGTTTAGGGGGATCGGTTACAAGTTGTTATTTATAATGGTCAGGAAAAAAGCTAAACAAAGTAATTGGATTCAAGGTTCTTGGTTTGAAATGAAAAAAGGGAGAATGTAAATGTGATAAGATACAAAGTTAGATTATTGAATCTACTTTTAAAAAACAACTACTAGTTTTAAATGTTTTACATTGGGTTGGATTTTTGTATATTGATATAAATTTGAGATTAATTTTGTTAGAACATGCTGTACAAATATTTCTATTCTTGTCCAAGCTATTTTACCTATACAACTCATTTACCAATGCAATGCAAATTTCTAGTCCTTAAAAATTATTATTAGCAACTGTTTAGAATAATAAGGTATTGCAGGTTAGTAGTTAATCACCTATTACAATTGAACTTGTAGTAACATTAAGTATGTTTTCAAGGCCAAAACAAACATATTTTAGATAGACTGGTCATCTTCAAACACTTCAGAGACCTACAGTATATGGCATTTAAAATGTTTTAAAAATATAGGTTCTTTTTCTTTTTTATGACAATAAGACACATTTGCTTCTGGCAGCACCAATCTACTTCAGAGAAGACAATGGGCATCAAAGAAACTACATATGGAGTTTGCTTTCTTTGTGGCTAAAGTAAGTCATTGAACAAGAAAGTGCCCTTGCCTCGACCACCAGTATGCTGTCCTAATGGGACAAACAGGGCACAAAAGAGAGTGACTGCCAAAACTTGCTTAGACAAGGTAGGACAGTCCTTCAAAAAGCCTGCTTTATAGAAAAGTCTGTCAGATATTCGAGGCCTGTAGGCCAAAGATGGATGTCCCAACATTGCAGAGGAACTTTGGGTGACTGTCCAAGCAGCCAGCTGTTTCTGCCATTTCTCACAATTTTTGGAAGTAACTTGCTTGCACTTCCTGCTTGTTCGGTTAATATTATTTCCTTTTTGGGTCTTTGAGGGAGCTGAAGATTAGATAGTTATAGTTATAGTTTTCCTTGTTTAGCAGACACAGAAAGCAAGTTATGATAGAAATAAATTCGGTACAAGACTTTGGATTGACAAAGGATAGATATGGAGCATTTTCTCTGAATTTGTTGAATTCAAATAAGCTAGACATTGCTGATGTATTTAATACCAGTATATATTGTATATAGTTATTGTACTTATTGTATATAATTTTTATTAGTTATATTCTTTTTATTTTAGACAAAAGGCAGAAATACAGTGATATTTTATTTCTGTTTTAAGAAATAAAACTTACTTGAAGATCAGAGGGTAAAACTAAGCCACTAGAGGCCAGGCAATGGTGTCACACACCTTTAATTGCAGGATTTCAGAGATAGAGGCAAACGGATCTCTGTGAGTTCAAGGCCACCCTGGGCTGCACAAGATCAGTGCAAAAACATATGCAGGTGGTGGTGGCTCACACCTTTAATCCCAATACTAGGGAGTCACACAGCATTAATCCTAGCACTAGAGAGGAATATAAGACAGGAGAACACAGAGGCTCAGGGCTCTGGGTTGCAGTTGCCCAACCTTGGTAGAGATAAGACTTTCCTAGTGGCTTGGCTATTTTACTTTTCTGATCCTCAGCTTGAACCCCAATATCTGTCTCCAGGTCTTTATTATTTGTGCAACAAATATTAATTTATATTTAATAGTTTAGGTGCAGCTAGATAAATAATGCAAACTATTACTTCCAGCTTTATTTTAATTTTTTAATGAGTCTACTATAAAATTTAAAATATAGAAACTGTCATTATTACATTCCTGTTGAAAAACTGCTCTGGCTTAATTACCAAGAACAAAACTCAGCATAAAGAAATGAGAAAGGATTTCCACGAAGAGGTTGGGCCACCACAAGAAGGTGTCAGTCTCATGACTAATTGAAGCTAATTTCACATTAACACTGCCCTGAAATGCCACCACCAGAAGAGCACTAGGAAAACAAATACATGGCATGGAATAATTGGAAGCTGTATTCACTGCCATGGAGGGTAAAAACTGGAACCAGTGCTTTAGAAAAAGATTTGGCACTAAGATATAAAACTGAGCATGTGTACAGTGTGAACTGGCACACTCACTCCTACATCCAATATGAGAGTGCTGCTGCTATGTGAAGTGAAGTGTGCATCAAAAAAGCTTAAAATGTTATCAGCAATGCCCCAAGGTGAAGATGACTCAAATTTCTACCCATCGGCCAGTAGTTAAGCCAACTGTGGCATATTTTATATGTTGAAAACCTATGCAGGATAGTTTAATAAAGTAAGTGGATACTATGAACAGCTCAGCAACTTAAAGATAGAAAGAGACTGATGTGGGATTCTCCTTTGTATGCTGTGAATATGATTGGTTAATTAATAAAGAAAATTGGCTTGGCCTGATATGGCAAAAGAATAGAGGTAGGCAGGGAAAACTAAACTGAATGCTGGGAGAAAGAAGGGCAGAGTTGGAGAAAAGCCATGGAGTCATCAGAGATAGACAATGGGAACTTTACCCAGATAGCCCAGCCATGTGGCAATACACAGATTAATGGAAATGGGTTAAATTAAAATGTAAGAGCTAGCCGATAAGAAGTTAGAGCTAATAGGCCAACCAGTGATTTAAATAATATAGTTTCTGTGTGGCTATTTTGGTTCTGGGCAGCCAGGAAGAACAAGCAGCCTCCCTCCAACAAGAGACCTGGGTCTTTTTTTAAAATTTTTTGAATAATAAAAACCCAGAGACAGCTATAGGAGTTAAACTGAAGATGAGAGAAGCAGAGCAGGAAGCCACTAAAGAGATTTTACTTCTACCAATGATCAGACCAAAGGGGCGATTCCTCAGACTGCCTAGACTGCACTGTGTCTCCACCAAACCTCAGACTCTACACTCCAGTGAGTTCCTGTCTCTTCCCCTTTGTAATCCTCTCTCCACCCAGCCATATCACTCCTGTCTCCACCTCCCTAGTGCTGGGATTCAAGGTGTGTGACTCCCAAACACTTGGATTAAAGCTGTGAGCCAGCAGCACCTGGATCTGTTTCTGGATCAATCTTGTTTAGCCCAGGGTAGCCAGGAACTCACAGAGGTCCATCTACTTCTATCTCCTATGCCTTGGGATTAAGGGTGTGTGCCAGCACTCCGTGGCCACTGGTGGCTTAGCTCTGCACTCAGATATTCAGACAAACTTTGTTTATTAAAATACAAATATAACATCACTATAGAAACATCTTGTCAGAAGCAGTCCTGGGAGAGGTGGGTTCTCAGTCTTTTTTTTTTTCCTTCTTTTTTTAAATTGATATTTATTGAGCTCTACATTTTTCTCTGCTCCCTTCCCTGCCTCTTCCCTCCCATCTTCAACCCTCCCCCAAGGTCCCCATGCTCCCAATTTACTCAGGATATCTACTTTCTACTTCCCATGTAGATTAGATCTATGTAAATCTCTCTTAGTGTCCTCATTGTTATCTAAATTCTCTGGGATTGTGGCTTGTAGGCTGATTTTCTTTGCTTTATGTTTAAAAACCACCTATGAGTGAGTACATGTGACAATTGTCTTTCTGTATCTGGGTTACCTCACTCAAAATAATGTTTTCTAGCTCCATCCATTTTTCTGCAAAATTCAAGATGTCGTTATTTTTTTCTGCTGTGTAGTACTCCATTGTGTAAATGCAGAACAGCCAGAGATACACAGAGAAACCCTGTCTTGAAACAAAAAAGTTGTTAAAACCCAGAATGCCAGCACTCAAGAGGGTGTACATTGAAGTGTTTAAGGAAAGTCTACAGACAATCCTGTCTAAACATCAACAGCACGACAAAGTTGGCTAGTGTAGGACTTCTGTTAAATCACATTTCAATTTGTTGGTAAATCCAATTAAAAATTAGTGGCTATTCCTCCCCCCAAACACTCCACAAAGATTTGAACTTTCTACTGTCATTTTCATGATATGCAACTACGATATATTTGGCGTTGTGTAAGTTTATCTAATAGTTTCTCACACAGTCCTGCTTCTCCTTCTAGACGTAGGTCTTTTTAAAATGGAAAGATCACACAAAATCCAGAGAACTCTGTAAATGTGAGGGAGTGAGCCTGCAAAGCTATGGAGGAATTCCTAGAATGGGACACCAGGATGCTCTGTTCCTTTAGTGGGTGGTGCATCCACAGGGGCTTGTTTTCCTCTGATTAAAACTGTAGATATGATATACATACCAGACTTCAAATGTGCTATTTTAAAATTTAAAGTATTAAAAAATATATATCATAATATATAATAAGAGAGATGTAGCATGGGGAAAGATTACATTTGACCAGATAACTTGCCTTCCATCTTATTTTAGTTAGTAGTTTTTGGTTTGTTTTTTAAAGAAAAGTTCTCCTTGGCTAGCCTGGAACTTGTTTTGTAGACCAGTGTGGCTTTGAGCACATAGAAATCTGCCTCTCTCTGCCTCCTGAGTGCTGGGATTAAAGGCATGCAACACCACACTGGACCCATATTCTATTTTCAATGACATCCTTTCATCTCATCTCTCAATAACACTATGTCCCACAACTTGGATTCTACCCTATCTTTCCTATATCCTATCATATGTAGTCTCTAGAGTTTATATATATATATATAATAATGTATATAATTGTGTCTTATGTTATATACATACATATATATGTATATATGAATATGTGTGTGTTTATGATTACACACATATGTATGTATGTATATGTACCCACACAGACATACACACTATAAGTAACATCCACCGAAAATCAATAAAGGACTTGCTGTTCTTACATCTTGACCTCACTCAGTCACAAAGGGGGCCCAACTGATGGAAAGCAGGGTCTCATTCCCATGTGGCCCTAGACTGAGGAGCCTCGTGTGTGTAATGCTGAGAGATGTTTTCTCCATCTCCAGTGTCCTTGTCTAATCTTTATTTATGGTCTTGTCAAGTTAATAAGTGGTAATTGGAGATGCCCTTGAAAGAAAATTTGAAGTTCCCTGTCAATATTCTTGAAGATATACAAGCAAATGAATGCTCAGACTTACAGATATATTTTCAGGGGCCAGATTGACACAGATAATCCTTGCCGTGCTCAGCTCACACTGACAAGGGAATTGAGTGCCAATAAGGTAGACCTCCAGAACTGAACTACTTTCTGATCCAAATACAACAGAAAGAATTTTAGAAGGCATCAATGTATTCCCTACAAACTGTATTATGTAACTCTTTCCCTCTAAAATGCCTAACTAAATCCCCGAAAGGAAATGTCAGAGCTCTCAAGTAGAGTTTATTTTCTTTCAATTAGAACAAAGCATAAACTGATACTGACATTTGTAGCCTCCTGTTCAGTACAGCACTGTGTATGAATACCAATGTACGGAAATGACCCAGATGTCTAATGACACATGAATAGACTGTGGGAGGTGGGACTCGGATGCAGTGAGATATTATTACTCAGCTTTAGAAAGGACCTTCTGTCTGTGACACTGATGAAATTCGGGAACTTTAGGTGAGAAAGCAGATACAGAAAGACAAACCCTGCATAATCTTATGCACAGAAGCTCTTAGAATTAAATTCACAGGCACACAGAAGACTGACAGTTACCAGAAACTGGAGGTACTGGGGAAAGAGAGAATAGATTTCCATAGTTAGATACAATAAATAAATACTCTTTTCTATGTACAGTTGGGAGGTTATAAACACTGTACCTTATACAGAAAAAAATGGGGGGATGCATAATGCTTCATCACGAGGAAATATAAATATGAACTTTTGAGGAGACAGAATTATTTGCCTTGATTTAAATATTGCACAATGTATACACATATGAAAACATTACATGGTTCCCCATAACCACATGTCAGATACAATCCAAAGGGCAGAATGTCCAGCTGTGAGTCACTCTTGGAATTCTAAAGCATACCAACAGACCTATATACCTACACACACACACACAAACCATATGAGCTTGTAGATATCTCAATTAGTCTGACCGCGGTAATTATTCCACCATGTAGACATACATCAAAACATCATACTGCACTCTAATGTCACACCATAAATACATACCATTTGTAGTCCTCAATCATACCTTTATAAAATTGGGGGAAGAAACAAAGCTGTTTTGAGTGCGCAGCGGTCTGAACCATTTTTACTTGGAAGACGGTATGCACTCTGCCTGAGGGCACCTGGAGGCTTTCCTGGGTCAAATCACTCTTAGTAAGAAGGGCTTATGGGGTCTGCTAATTTTATTGATCCCAAGCAGGTTCCTCTGTAGTCTGCAGAGGACCCTGGGCTCCATTTCTCAGTGTAAACCCTAGCTCCAGGATGTGGAGAATCAATGCACTCACTGTTATTCTCACCAAGGAGCAGAACAATTACTAAAATCTATTTGCCAGTAAATGTGCCTTGTCTTGTAAATCATTGGGTCGTTAACCTTAACAATTTCAATGTGCCGTCTCTATCCAATTCAATTAAAGTACAAACCAAGGTAATGCTTAAGAATACATTTCAGGCAAACGAATATACTATCATGGTATTATATCCTCATAAATTAAACAATATATCACACACACACACCGTTGGAAAAAGGACAGTGCGTGATAAACACAGTGCAGGGGAAAAACAAAGGCAGTGATTCTGAGTAAGTTAAGGTTTTGAGAGTTAGAGAGAACCAGTGTTCAAGGCATAACCACGCACATCCTTTCTTCTGCCCTCCAGCATGGCTAAATAACAGCGGAGCAGAAAGCCTGCTCAACTCGTAATTGCTTCAGTCATGCCTCCTGAATTGTATCATAGGGCAAAACGGTCCGCTTCCTGGTTCTAGTCTTTCGAGGCTATAGTTATAACAGAAAAGCTGAAGATGCTGAGTCCTGGCCTGGTCCTCCATAGACAGAGAGATCATTTCAAGAGCAAGTCAAAGAAAGTTCCCGAGCAGTAGAACCCACTCTGTGCTTCTTTCCTGTTTGCTCTCTTAAGGGTTAGGCAGAGATCAGGAAGGAAAAATAATGCTAATAGGAAATGTGTCTCAAGATTAATGGTTCCTTTCCAAGATTGATAGCCTAGCAATGGATGTCCTTGCCCTTCCTGGGGGTTTGACACAAAACAGTGTTTCAGCTTTCTTTCTCCATAACTGTTCCAAGCTAGGATACTTTCTAACCAGCATATTTGCATCCTGAGATACTACTTATCAATTATAGTTAACACACTGTTGCAAAGTCAGTAACTAAAACATCCCTTATAGTTCTGCAGGTGAGAGGCACCACACAGGTCTCCCAAGGCTAAAATCAGGGTGTCAGCAGGGCTCTCTGTGCTCTGTTCTGGAGACTGTAAGGGAAATTCTGGCCCTTGCTGGTTCTGGTTCTTGCAGTATTTGCTGCCTACACAGGCTTTAGGAGCCTGGGAAGCAAGCCACTGGGGATAGATACCACCTTCCATTTCCATTCCAATGCATCAGGTTTAAGAAAGAGAAGCATTTGGAGGTAGGATTAGTGTGTAAGAACACTTACTACTAAAGGCCTAGGACATGAGTTAGGATCCCCCACACCTGTGTGCAAAGATGGATGTGGATACAGTGTACCCATATATCAGGATTGTACTGGGGCAGAGAGAGGAGGATCACTGAGGCTCCTGGCCTACCTGACTAGATGAAAAAGGACACCCCCAGTTCACTGAGATACCTTGTGTAAGGGGACTGAGGCAGACTGTGACAGAGCAAGTCCTCCTCAGTCTTCACACACGTGTGCATGGTAAATAAGGCACATACATGTGCGAGCATGGACACAAACATACACACACACTCTCTCTCATACATTACTGTTGTCTCTCCTTAAGAGTTAAATGCCATAAGAAAGGGAGGAGGGCGAAGTTACCATGGATTTCTTTTCTTTTTTGATTTTTTAAATTGATTTTATTGAGCTCTACATTTTTCTCTGCTCCCTTCCCTGCCTCTCTCCTCTCCTTCAACCCTCTCCCAAGGTCCCCATGCTCCCAGTTTACTTAGGAGATCCTGTCTTTTTCTACTTCCCATGTAGATTAGATCCATGTATGTCTCTCTTAGTGTCCTCATTGTTGTCTAGGTTCTCTGGGGTTGTGAATTTTAGGCTGGTTTTCTTTGCTATATGTTTAAAAACCACCTATGAGTGAGTGATAATTGTCTTTCTGGGTCTGGGTTACCTCACTCAATACAATATTTTCTATCTCCACCCATTTGCCTGCAAATTTCAAGATGTCATTATTTTTTTCTGCTGTGTAGTACTCCATTGTGTAAATGTACCACATTTTCCTTATCCATTCTTCAGTAGAAGGGCATTTAGGTTGTTTCCAGGTTCTGACTATGACAAACAAAGCTGCTATGAACATAGTTGAGTACATGTCCTTGTGACATGATTGAGCATCCTTTGGATATATACCCAAAAGTGGTATTGCTGGGTCTTGAGGAAGGTTGTTTCCTAATTTTCTGAGAAATCACCATACTGATATCCAAAGACCTCAACATAAAGCCAGCCACACTGAACCTTATAGAAGAGAAAGTGGGAAGTACACTTGAACGCATTGGCACAGGGAACCACTTCCTAAATAGAACCATACTGATATCCAAAGGAGCTGTACCAGTTTGCACTCCCACTAGCAATGTAGGAGTGTTCCCTTTACCCCACAACCTCTCCAGCATAAGTTGTCATCAATGTTTTTGATCTTGGCCATTCTTGCAGATGTAAGATGGAATCTCAGAGTTGTTTTTATTTGCATTTCACTGATGACTAAGAATGTGGAACATTTCCTTAAGTGTCTTTCAGCCATTTTAGATTCTTCTGTTGAGAGTTCTCTGTTTAGGTCTATTCTCCATTTTTTTTTAATTGGGTTATTTGTTCTTTTGATGACCAATTTCTTGAGTTCTTTGTATATTTTGGAGATCAGACCTCAGTCTGGTGTCAGGTTGGTGAAGATCTTTTCCATTCTGTAGGCTGTCATTTTGTCTTGTTGACCATGTCCTTTGCTTTACAGAAGCTTTTCAGTTTCAGGAGGTCCCATTTATTAATTGTTTCTCTCAGAGTCTGTGCTGCTGGGGTTCTATTTAGGAAGTGGTTCCTCCTCCCATTTTTATACCCAAAGCTGACCACACGAGCAAGACTTTTGTCAGATGGGGTAACACAGGTCCCAGGTATTATTGTTTTCAGTGGTGAATGTGTTACTCTGCCTACCGCCTACAAGCCTGCTCACATAGCAGGTCTGCCTTTAAGGATGGGAGACGAAGCATGCCACTGTGCCGTTGCCTCCTCCCGACAGTTCCATGCTGAGCTGTAAGAACATCTGGCTTCCCTCAGCCTCGTTACTGTTCTCAGAAAGCCAGCCTCACTGCAGACTCCCCTCCCATGGACTGCTAGGGCCAACACTTAATTTTCTCTAAGTGAAACTTGTAGAAAAGCAGCATCCACCACATGGTCCCCAGGAACCCATTGCCATAAAGATCACCTTGGGAAGCACATTCTGATTTAGAATCTGCCTTTTGTCTAGCTGGGACACTGGAGCCTTCTGGAAGCCTCAGTTTCCTCATCTGTTAACTGGCAGCAATTGATGGGGAAAAAGCCATTAACCAATCACATCAAGTTGGGGTGTGGCCACTTGGACCCCAGGTAGAAAATCGAGAGCTCTCTCTTCATGCGGTGTCTGCTGGACTGATAGGACTTTGGACCATCCACCCTTGTAGTGTGAGTTTCCCCCCTTTTCATTCATTAAAAATACCTGTTCCTATTGAGCTGGCTTGGTTATTTATTTGTGCCGACCTAATACATCTACAAGCAATAACAGAATTTACTGCAGAAGGTGTTTGTAAATGTGCCTAGAAGTCTGCATGCACAGCGTTGTGCACAGCTTTTAAGCTCTCAATAAAGGAAAGCCATTTTATAGCCACTGACGTTGCCACTCACTATGTCCTTTAACATCTGCAGAACAGGCAATGGCTTGCTCCCTATAAACATTGATTCACCCAACAGTTAAAAGAAAAGGGAGCTTACTCATTTCAAGGGCAAGTTAGGAATTCTATTAAAGCCTACGTCTGCTCTCATGGTTTGCTTCATCATCGAAACCTGAGAAAGTGCCACAGAGGGATTAGAGAGTTTGTGGAAATTATGCTTACATTACATTTATTGTATTCATCTTTGTAGACCAAAAGTCCGTGTTTTTTGTTTTTGTTTTTTTCTATAAATGACAAGACCCTGGCTATCATGAACACTGAGGGTATAGTTATACTTGGTTATAGCCGTTCAATGCACTATTATAGTACAAAGACACTGTAGCTAACACAGCACAGCTGAGCACCCTTAATCCTCTTTTGCAACAGCACAGAATGGGCTTGCTTTACACTGCATGCACTCATTTCCTGGTCTGTCTTTGGACTGGCATCTAGAAGGCTCAGGTTTAGGCCTGGTGATAGACTCTTTACTCTAGCCTTTAGTCCTTGAACGTTTCTCAGGATTTATATGGGACATGTTATTCCCACCAACCCTAGAGCTATGAGTATAATCAGAAAGCTAGCAGAGACTTTGCTACTCAGTTGTAATTAACCTTTCTGATTTTTCCACTAGCCTACTTGAAAATGCCTTCATTTAGGGTTTTGTTCTGTTCTGTCACTACAAAAACCCCATGACACTGTTACCACACTGGACCATGGCATTAGGGGTCACCTAAAGGTGTGTTTCCAGGCTATGGTGACTCTCTTATGTCCTTTGCAGTGAAAGCTTGTGTCTTATACCACAAGGTCAATAGTGGATTTTAAGATACTAGTATGTTGTCCTGTGTTGCTATGTGCTGTCAGCATTCAAGAGCAAGAGAAGCATAAATATCTTGCTATCAGACTTCCCAAAGTGTAGAACCATGAGCAAGATGATCCTTTATTGTTTACATTCCACTCATTCTCTGCAATTCAGTTATAGCAACAGAAGACAGATGAAGGCATCATCTTTGACCATCCCTAGTGTCCCCTAAAAGCATATTACAGTAAATAGCCATGCACATGCAGGAACATTTAAAATTAATTTTAATAATTTTAAATTCTGTTTTTATATTTAATTAATTAATTTTTGCATGGAGGGCATGACACAGGACATGTATGAAGTCAGAAGACAGCTTTCAGGAATCGGCTCTCTTCTTCCACCACGGGGATTCTGGGGACCAAACTCAGGTCATCAGGCTTGGTGGTAAGCGCCTCAACTCAGCAAACCATCTCACAGACCCTATACTGAATTTTATATAAGTGCTTATAACACATTTTAAACACACAAAAGAAGCTAAAACAAAACTTTAGGTGTTCATTAAATGATGCTTTTTCTGTGGAGGGTGTTACTTGGTGCACCAGATTGGCATCTGGTGATGTAACCATGACCTTGTGCTGAGAAGATGGCCCAGAGTCTTATACGACCAGGAGGTATTCTCAAGTCTAAAGATAGATATGCGGACCTTTGCCTCTGGCTATAAAACTATCACCTTTTATTCACTGGCAAAATAAGTATATTTAATAGACACGCTGGAGTTGGAAGTCTGAACTTGAACTTGCTCCAAAAGGAGGAAATAAAAGGCATCTTCCTCATGCCTGTCAAAGCAATGGACTAGGAACACAGAATCCTACCAGGACCAGAGCTGGGGAGGAGCCTCCACCTGAATTCCTTAATACCCCCACTGTACCCTCACACTCTTTCTCTCCCATTCACAGCAGGGGATCTGTAAGATGAAATGTTTAGACCAGTTCCCTGGGGGGCGAGAATGAAAGCTGTTTCCTGAAGGGAGAATTGAGATGACGGACCATCAGGCGGCCACACAGTCGAAACTTCTCATCTTCTACATATATCTTGTGGCTTTTCTCCTGAGGTTAGCTAACAGACGATGAAACCTCATGCCGCTCTAGAAACTGGAGTTGTACAGACAAGGTAAAGAGGAATTGAATGTCTTTCTCTCCCTGCTTTGGACAAACTGTAAATAAGTCTAGTTTTGTTTCTCAATTTTTAATTTCCTTTTTTGAACAGGTTGGCCTCAAACTCACAGAGATCCGTCTGTATCTTTCTCCTGAGGCAGATTAAAGGCACACACCACCACCAGCTCTAGTTCCTAATTATTTTAGAATATAAGGAATCTACATAGATGGGTGTAGACCAAGAGCCCAGGGGAACCATGACAGCCTTCTTACTCATCTTAAAATGGTGGAGAGCATCCCATGACAAGATAGGGCTGTGTGATTCCAGTGAGTCCCTTAACCTGTCTGACTCAATTACCTTCTCAGTTAAAAAATACAAGATGCTAGTGAGTATCATGAGGAAGAAAATAATCAAGCATGAAGTTAATAGAAAGCAGTGACTCTCGTTCTTGGTGAATAGAAAATGCAGGGTTACCACTGTCATCGTGGCTTGTTATGGAGGGCATCTAAATATTTGGAGAACTATTTATTTATAATTTTAAAAGATCAACATGAATGGTGAGAAACTCATCAGAGAAAAATACAGGTTTACTCTGAATGACAGAAAATACTATGAGCAGTAGCAATCCCAATAATAGGCTCAAGATCAAAGTGATTAAGCCATTGCACCCTACAACTTACACTCTGGAAGCTCAGGGCTCTACTAGTTGGGCTGACTGTAACTGTCACCTAAAATGCTGTAAGTGTTTTGAGAGACATCTTCTGATATAGTGGCTGAGAAGCTCACTAGCTGCCTTCGTAGAAAGAAGCTAGACACTGTCACATTGTCAACACAGTTCTAAAGGAATTGGAGTGTCTTCCCTGTAGCCTAAACTCTGTATGCCATGTTTCACTCATACAACCCCAGCCTCTTGTGTCATGATCTCATTGCCATCAATATATCTGGAGGAAGAAGCCTTATCTTTTCAGAAACATACAGCCAGTTCCCAGAATAGATGTCATCTGAGGCTGCCAGCAGATGATGTAATGAAGCAGGTCAACTGCGAAGTGACAGGGTGGCTGCCTTCCTTGCTGGTAGCTGCCAGACATCCCAAAGCTGAACTCTGCACACACATGGGATGCTTCCTTTGGAAGTTTCCCTTCATCCTTAGGACACACTCTGAAGAGGGAAACAATGGAGACATCTTGTACCCAGGGTGGGGGCTACTGTGCAATGCAGAACAATGGGGAGCAATTTGATCTTAAGAGATGGGGGCAAAATGCAACTTTCCTAGTGGGGATGAAGATCTAAAGAGACACGTGTGCCCCTGCCTTTGACTCCTGGAGATGAGACAACAGATCTAATTTCCCTAGGAGTTCCATGCCAGGAGAAGGAAAGGACTGAAGCCTGGTGCCAGCCAAAGGGGGAACTTGTGTCCTGAAAACAGATTTTGTACCATTTTGTCAGCTTGTCAGAAAACCTTGCAAAGGAGACTTGAACCTAGGTAGTGATACTAGGCAGGACCACACCTTGACCAGCACTGGTCAGCCACGAGATCCTCTAGCCTTCCATTTAAACCTGAAGTTCCTGTCAGACTGGCAAAGATGAGATGGAGGACAGGGAGTCATTGGGCCTCTTCTCACTATGGCCACATCGAATAAACCTCCTAGCTCTAACTCTTCATTATTATTCACCTCTTTAGCTGGCTCAGAGAGGACAGGTGGCTCAAACCTAGCTTGTTACAGTGCCAGGGCCCAGCTCTGACCCTAATAACTCCCGTCACCAGACAAGGAGGCAAATGACAGCAGTCAGGCCGACCAGGGTCTTGACAGTATCATTCCATGTACATTTCTGTGTTATGCTCATGCAATTGCCATAAGTGTGGGCCAGTGTCAAGACCAGGAAAAGCCACCCTTACAGAAAACTGACTTAAGATCTCCTGTAGCTTGGACTTTGAGCACACGGAATCTAATACGCAACTATTTCCTGAAAATTACCAAGCTTGCATTTGATAAATTCATAAGAGAACAGCTACATTAGGCAAAATATTCTTGATATAAGCAGGAAGTATGAAGTGATGATTTCACAATGCACATAGATGAGGTCACATTTTAGCTTCCAGACCAGCAATGTCCTGCTCACCAAACCGTGTGTGTGTGTGTACATGTGTATGTGTGGGGAGGTGTATGAATGTACATGTGTGTATCGGTGAGCATATTTTGTGTGTGTGCCTATGTGCATGTTAGTGTATGTGTAAGTATGTAGTTATGTGTGCTTGATTGTGAGTATAAGTAAGTATGTATGTGTATGAGTATGTAAGTATGCGTGTATGTGTATATGTGTGTACATGTGTGAGTATGTGTGTGCATTAGCACTTCATATCCATGACTGAGTAATATTCCAATGTATGGAGATGGGAGCATTTTGTTTCCTGTTTCCTTGGTTGTCGGGTATTCAAGTTCTTCCCATTTCTGACTGCCACCAACAGAGCTGCTTTGAGCATTTGTAACCAAGCTTTACAAACACGTGTTTAATTCTCTTGACTATAACTCTAGGAATGGAATTGCTGGCCCACACAGCAACTATGTCAAACTTTTGAGCAATGTGATTGTTGGATGAGGAAGACACCACCACTTCACAGTCCCAGTGCTGGATATGAGGGTGAAAACCACAAGTTTTCACTTACCTGTGTCTTTTCAATCACAGCTCTCCTAACAGTTGTGTGTGTGTGTGTGTGTGTGTGTGTGTGTGTGTGTGTGTGTGTGTGTCCCGGTTTTAATCTATAGTTTCTATAGATAACGATGCCCAGTGTCTTTGTATATACTTGTTGGCAATTTGTATGTCATGTATTGATAGCCTTTGCTGGAGTTTTAATTGAGTTGTCACTTTTGTAAATAGTTGATGTTCTTCCTGTGTTCTGGAGATGGGACTGCTTTACCAGAAAATATTTCTCTCCCATTCTGTGACTTGTTTTTAAAATGGTATCCTTAAGGAAAACTTTTTTTTCATTCTTTTTCCACATTTTTTCTTTGTGTGTGTGTGTGTTTGTTTGCACACATGTTCCACGGTATATATGTGGAGATCAGAAGACAAACTGTGAGAACTGGTTCTCCCCCTTCAACATATAGGCCCAAAAGACACAACTTGGGTTGTCCAGCTTCATGGTAGGTTACTCACTGAGCCACCTCACTGGTCCCACACAAAAGTTTTTAATTCTTACCAAGTGTAGTTTATATATGTGTGAATACATATTTGAAATTCCATAAAGAAACAGAGACAGAGAAAGAAAGACCAAAATATTTGAAGAAATAATGACTAAATGTTTTCCAAAATCGATTTAAAGAAAACCATAATTACTATAGACACAAGATGGCCAATGAAATATACTTAGGATAAAGTCAGAGATTCCCTACCACAAAGAAAAAGGAGCCAAGAAAAAAAGTAGCCAAGATACAAAGAGACACAAAGAGTTGATATGAGTGAAGACGGCATGAAGGGAAGCCGGCATAAAAAAGGACCACAGTCTCGCAAGGACCTCCAAGTGTCACCATTCTCTGGGCTGGGATTCAGGACTCTGTAAGGAGGATAGAGGGAGCTGAGCACAAGCATTCAGACTCTCCGCTCCTTTCTATAGACACAATATGACCAAGGTCTCCAAGCTGCTGCTGTTGTGGCTTCCCCACCATGACTAATTGTAATCTGGAACTGTGAATGAAAATAAACACTTTCTTCCTCAGTTGCTTGTGTATGGGTGTGTTTATCACAGCTAACATGAAGAGTAACTAAGACAGCTTTAGGTAAGCTATGACTTACCAGAGTCTGCCACATGGCAACAACAGCGATAGCAAAGTTCCTGGAACGGTTCCTTTGTGCTAAGTGCAGCTCTGAGCACATTCTATGTGTTGATTAAGTTCACTTTCACAACAACCCTGCAATATAACTGCCATTACTGGTTTAGTTCTATGGAACAGAAAGACTCAGGAGGAGAAATGGATTAGAAAGCAGCAAAACTAAACTTTGCATGCAGACAAATTCCAAACTAATACTATTGATATTTGATAAATAATCTCAAAGTGTTAACATTGTCTTCACAAGTTGTTGTGTTTATCTAGGTGTGGTTTATATTACATAGATTATCTCTCTTTAGTTAAAACTGTGCTGTAACATCTCCTAGACCAGGGAAAGGAAATGTTTGTTGCTCTTGTTGTTAGCTATATTGTAATAGTCATCAGAGATAACAGGAAGTGAATAATTGGCTATTTGCATAAGAGGTACTATCTTAATTGCTCTTATGAGCATCTTTCATATATATTCATATTCATATATTGCTCTTATGAGCATCTTTCATATATACTTTAAACATCCCCTTTTAGTGAAGAATGCAATTTCTGGAATGTATGTGGAAACAATATTATGTTACGAAAAGCAGGGCTGTAGATGAGATACATGTAGAACTATGGAATGACCACAGGCAAAAGACTAGGCTTGCTCTAAGAAAGACAATGTCTGTGCATGGAAGCCATACCACTTAAACAATGGTATTCCTCAGGCCTTTGATTAACTAAGTGAAAATCTTAGCCTTGACTCTGAACTATGAAGGAAGTGATGACTAAGTACCCGTGGTACACATACTCAGGACAATGACTGTGTCTTGTACATACTTGGCTAGGTTGAGTGTCAAGCTGTGAGGAGTGTCAGAATGACAGATAGGAGGCTGAATGATATCACTCTAAGAGTTTCACACTCTAATCTCTGGAACTTGTGCATGTAAAAGGAAAATAGTGGAACAGGACTTGGTTAGTCCATGGAGGGGAAGTCTATTGGTTAATTGACCTAATTGGTTGGCCTCGGTTGTCCAGATAAGCCTGGTATAATCACAAGAGCCCTTCAAAGTGAAAGAGAGAGGCTGTGGGAGAGCCAGTTCAAAAAGGAAGAAGACAGTACTGAAAGATGCATATTATCTGCGGGAAAGAGAGATAAGGGGTCATAGCTAAAGTATTCAGGCAGCTTTGAGAAACTAGAAGGGACAAGACAACAGATTCTCTACTAGGACCTCCAGAAGGGCTTCTGCCTTTCAGGAATCAAATTTTTATCCAAATTTTGAGATTCAAAACTATATAATGTATATTTGTGGGATTTTCTTGCATTAAGTTTTTAATTGTTTGTTCCAGTCATTACAGGAAACTTAGAATAACAGGCAGTGAGTCAAGAAGCTAAACCAGGCATATTCAACTTAAACCCACCATCACATGAATTCCAGGTCAACAGTGAACACAGCCTAGCACAATTGTGGATAGCCACGCACAGCTACAATGTGCTGGACACAACAATGTCGCTACAATGTCAAAGGTTGGAGACCCCTGGCACTAAGCAATATCTCCTAAAGACCTTTATAGTCCTCAATGCTCTTTTCTGGTAGTATAAATTCAAAATTCCAAGTATCTTTTTTGGTCACTTGAATGTCTTTCTCACTACTCAGCTGCATATCCAAGGTAACAGTGCAACACTTCTGACATGGGTTGAACCATTTAAATTGAGAGACACTGTGAGACCCAAACAAAACAGCAGAGCCCACCCTTCTAGTGTCCTTAATGTCTAATGTGTCCCAAAAACTACTTTCCCTTCTTGCCATCATTGGCATCTGAAATGTCACCCACAGACTCGGAATGCAGTCTGGCAAAGCTTTGGTACCTTCAGGAGGTAAGGCTTTGAAAGTGGAGTAAGTTGCCAAGGTAGACTTTGAAGGTTACACCTAACCCCTGGTTCTGGCCCCATGTCTAATAAGTAACCTGCCCACCACACATGCCCAGTTCCATGAACTCCATCATATGTTCCCTGCTGGGATAGATGGAAGGAAGCCTCTGGGTCCATGAGTTAAAACCTTCCTTCCCTCAGATTGCTGCTCTCGGGCATTATATTTCCAGTAACAAAACACCTGATGCATGTCCCTTACACGCCTTGCCTGAAAAATAGATGTTGGAAGCACTGAAGGTGACAAGCAATCATGGAAGAACTTTGTCTTTGTGCCTTCTTCCTGGGGCCAACCGGGGTGTTCGGGAGTAAGTGAACCACAAGCGACAGGCGTGGGGAACAGAACAGAATGATCTGTACCAGCCTGCCGAATGCTCAGAGGAGAAAACATTCAAGTGAATTTTTTTTTTTTGGATTGAACCAAGACAGACTTAATGGAGGAGAGAGTTTGCTGCTCTTTGACCTCAGCTGTGTGTTTTTTCTCCATCTCCTGTCAAGTTGAGCACTGTGAACAAACAATCACCAATGAGCTGGAACATGAGAATACAAAGGGCAGACAGCAATGAGATAACTCTGGGGTGAGTCTGAATCCAGTCCTAGAAAATGCAGCTTTTCTGTGGTGGTCCCAGAGAAGACAGGCTGACTCGCTAGTGCTTTAGAAAGCATGCCTAAGGAACTAGGCGTTTGGCCTGGAGGGCTTGAGTGTAGGCTGTGCAATCCTGGCACCAATCCTCTTTGAGCCTGGTCTCAGATTCATGAGCATGGGCACAGCTTCCTGGCAGGGTGGGGCTGGAAGTTCTGAAACCTTGCTCCTCAACAAAGACACAGCCCCGTCAAGCTGAAACAGATGAAGGTGAGTGACATGGAAATATACTTAGCACCTCACAAAATTTAAGAACAGGAGTCTGAAGTATTCTGGGTTCCAGAATATGGCTCATTTCAGGGACTGGTTACTACTGGACTCTACAGATCACACATATGAACACACGTGCACACACATATACACACAGAGACAGTATTTAAGATTTTTTAAAACTAAGAAAAGTTATACACAATAATTGATAAAATCATCTGTGTACCCTCCAGTGAAATTTTACAAATATGTATGCTCCAGTAACTACATTAACATTAATATCTAGCAGGAGTCAGCCAGCTGAGGCCTGCAGGCCAAATCCATGCTACCACTGCTCCTGAAATCCACGCTGCCATGGCTCTTGCAGGAGTTTGATCAGAGCCTGACAACCCACCCATTGTTTGTGTCTTGCCTATAGCTACCTGAGTACTTTCTACTGGGTCCTTTCATTTCTAATCTTATTTCCTTAAAACTTCGTTTTTAATTATGTAAGTTAGTGTCACCGTGTGGGGATGTGCATCTGAGCACACACACACCATGGTGGTCAGAGGAGGCTGTTGGATCCCCTGGAGCTGGAGTCACAGGCAGTTGTGAGGCATCCAGTGTGGGTACTGGACCCTTTGTAGTACAGTACACACTCCTAACCACTCAGTCATCTCTAGTTGCAAGCCTAAGAAATTTTAGTGGTTCTCCTTTAAAAAAATTCAGTGGCCCTTGAAATAACATGTCCAGTGTCTCTCTCCTTCTTCCTTCTCCTTAAACCATTCTGATAGTTGTTTATTATTATTCTTGTTGCTGCTGTTGTTATTGTTATTGTTATTATTGTTGTTGTTGTTATGAGACAGGGTCTCTCTACATAGTCCCGGTTGTACTAAAACTTGCATATAGACCAGGCTGGCCTCAAACTTGCACCTGTCTCTGCCTCCTGAGTGCTGAGATTATGCCATGTTGGGTGGCATAGACATATTATTATCATAGGTTAATTTTGTCTGGTTCTTTTCTTATGGAGGGGACATGGAGTATTATAGCTTTTGATCATTTTGGATACAGCTTAATATCTGTGAGACTCAGTCAAACCATATCTACTTCTTCTCTCACGTGCTACTGTTCTTGTGATTCAGTTATGATCCAGGCTTCCTCTCTGTCTCAATATTACATTTCCCCAAATTCACTGCCTGGTGGCCCTTGAATGCCTAAATCCATATGAAACCAGTACCTGTCCCTATGGCCCTATAATAATAGTTCTTGGCATATATCCTCTCTCTCTCTCTCTTTCTCTCTCCCCCTTCATCCCTTCCTCTCTCCCTCTCTTGTGTCTCCTTGTGAACCATACATGTCTTGTCAATCCAATCAAGGTTAGGGGCTCTTTCTCAGATATATGCATGGTTACTGAAATGCCTACTTAAATAGCAGCCTATGCTAGTGATTTCTAATTCTTATGCTAGGAGAGAAGAGCAAACCCACCTAGTATTCAAGCCAGTTTCTCTCAGTAAAAAGAAAGGGCAGGGGTCAGAAGACCCTGTTAGCACTTTGTCCTTCCCCAAAGGGCATAAAACCTTTAAGTGATGGGGATTGAGTGGGGGATTGAGCATTTAGCATTCCCAGGATCTACTCTTGGGCCATGTGTTCATAGAAGTCATGAGTACCAGACTCTGGGTCTGTTTGACATCAGACCCTACCCAGAATTCACTGCTGTAAGCCTCTGATGGCTGCAGAGAACTGAGCCATTGCCCCTGGTTCTCACTGCTCCGGGCACTCCCTCCAGCACTGGGCGACATGACATCAGAACAACTGTGATACCTTCAATACCTTCTGCTTACTGTGGAAATCAGGCTTGGACCAAGGCTGGCTAGGAACTGAGCTTTGGCAGGAAAGGGAATCTGTTTACAGAGTTTTCCAGGCGTGCTTCTAGGATAAGAGTGTTTGATGAGGATACTTCAAAGAATTCAGAAGAGGAACTTTCAAAGTGCCCTTCACTTGTTAGAAGTACAAGTAGTTTGGGGGCCTTTTGACAAAACAAATCCCCTCTAACACTTGACAAAGACACTGAGCAGCAGCCTGAATGGAAACATTGCTGGATGCTGACTGACTCGCATGTAGAAAAAGAGCAGAGCCTGTAAGAGCCTCGGGACTGACTGCTGGGCTTTTGGATCACTTGTGGGTGGAAAGGTCTGAGCTAGCCACCGTGAAGCTCTAAAGAACAGGCTTCAGTGGGTGAAGGAGGGATACCACCTTGCTTGCAATGCAAATTTGTGATGTGGTTCCTATCAGTTGTACACAGAAACCAAATTTTTTTTCACATAATTTAAGGGGGTTCAAAGATCCCAGGCTAAGGATGCTGATTAAATATTCTATCCTTTCTGCTTCAGTTGCCACTGAAAATTAGCAGAGTCTTTCTGTGGGTAGAGTAAATTCCCAAGTGAATACTCTTGGTCAAGCTAACATTTTTAATTAGCTGCACAAATTCAAGGCTTTGCCTAATCCATGGATTGGCTGTCTTTAGGTCAGGGTCTTTGGTAGCCCTCTTTTATAAAGCATGGCATAGGTGCTATGTGGTGACTGTATCTCTGTGTGTGTGCATGTGTGTACATGTGAGTGTGTTTGTATATGACATGTGTGGCAACAGGTCCACACAACATCACAAAGCTCTCTGTGTGATGGGGCTGAGAGACATACAGTCCTACAGGGGAGTATGAGCAAGGAAAGTTCTGTGGTTCTCCCAGGAATCTTGGAAGTGACTGACAGAAACTATTTAGCAAAGTCAATGAAAAACCAGGTAGCTAGTCAATAGATGGGGATGATTACAATGACGTTGCTGCTGATAGAGAATTATGGTTGATCACAATGTGCATTAAGTCCTCAAAAATCACTTCTTGAGGACTTTTCTGAAGTCTCTTTTCAGGGGCTGATTGCTCTAAGGAGTGTGGAGAGCAGGACTTTCATAACACAGGATGATGGGCTTTGAAAATAGTGTCCTTGAGGTAGGGAGAAGATAAGAAACTAAAAGTGCCCACCACAGCCAGGGAGATGGCTCAGGGGGTAAAATACTCGCTACGCAAACCTAGAGGACCTGAGTTCAATCCCCCAAAACCAGGTTAAAAGGGCTTCCACCTATAATCCCAACTAGGGAGCAGAGAAAAGAGGATCTCAGGGCCTTGCTGGCCAGCCAGTCTAGCTGAATCAGTGAGTTCCAGGTCCAGTGAAGACCCTGTTTCAAAACATTTCCTCAGGGCAACTGAGGAAAGGACCTGATGTTGATGTCTCTCAGACACACACACACACACATATGCACACACATTCACAAACATGCTCCCTGCTCCAAGTAGTAAAAATACATGTAGGTTTGAGTTTGTTTCAAAAAACAAATCACTCTAATAAGACTTTAATGCAGACCAAAAGAATATATCATATGGCAACCTGAATCGGACTATTGCTTGAAGGATAATAAAAGCATTTTGTAAGTTTGTGTAATTAAGCTAATGTCAACGTTTGCTCTTACACAGCGGCAACTTGACAAGGGCGCAGAAGTTTTACTGCACTGCTGGTGAGTTAGGACGATGTGTGATGCTATTTCATATTTTCAAATGTTCTTTTGAATTGTGCTCACACTCCTCCACCCTTCCTCTTTCAAATTCTGATGTCTGAGCGGTTATAAATAAGCCAGAACATGGTGAGTGTGATTTGGCTCTATTCTCTTTTAATCCCAAATTAGTTTGGGTGTCAGTAACAATTTAAGGAGATTTAACAAGAGAAGACAGGACGTGAATTCTGGAGGAGGGGATAAGGAAGTTCTACTTTTCTGTAAAACTAACCAACAGCACTGCCCACATAGGGTTGTTCATTTACATACTTAACAGCATTTGTTGAAAACCTACTACGGACTGACCTTACAGTAACTCTGAGAAGAAAGACAATTGAGTGAAAGTGTAGCACGCTTGAGCAGAGTTCTCCAACAACTGAAAAGAAAGAATGTCCTTGACTGAGAAGGGTGCTTACCTCTAGTTCCTTCAAAGTTATTGTGTTCCTGCCTCAAACAAAGGCCCCACCTAGATGTTGCTTAGAGAGTCCTGCTCTCTCAGTTATTGTCAACAGGTGTGGCTAATTACCAGACCTTGTGCTCCAGGAATAGAGAAGTAGATCTTCTCCTACCTCAAACAAAAGTCTAAGGATCTAACTAAGTTCCAGTTCCCTTTATGGAGATAACTTGGGATTCCACCCAGGGCATGGTTTACCTACAGAATGTTTTGGTCTAGGGTGTGAGCGTGACGTGGTGACTTGTTTTGTTCTAGCGACAGAATGTTTAACTATGAAGGTAGCCCGTGACTGTCAATGGGTATGTTTCAAACAAAATGAAAGAGAACCTTGACTTTTCTTCTCTGGTCTCTCTGCACACAGTTGAAATGATATTGAGGCTACCAATCTTCATTGTTAACTTGGATTTAGAATCACTTAGGAAACAGCTGATGGATGCTGGGGTGGATCTGTCCTTGGAGGTATGTACAGAACAGAGTGGGAAGACCTATTCTAAGTCTGTGCAGCACTATTCCATGATCTGGAGGCCTTGAGTAGGATAAAGAAGAAAGCCAGCACAGTGCCTCTATTTTGTATCTTCTCCATCTCCATCAGTATCTCTCTGTCTCCTCCGTGGTCCACCTGTAGTGAATAGTGTAAGTCCCAAGTCCGGGTCTCTGGCCTCCATCTTTGGAGGCCCTGTCCCTGTGCCCACCAAGCTTGATCCCTCCCTAGAAAGACTGATGTGGGAGTTCCCTCTGTGTGCTGTGACAACCATTAATGAATAAAGAAACTGCTTTGGATCAATAGCAAGGTAGAACTTAGTTAGGCAGGGAAAGCTAGGCTGAATGCTGGGAGGAAGAAGGGTGGAGTCACTCCGGAGCCACTTCCGGAGATAGATATGCTGAAATTTTGCTGGTAGGCCATGACCTCGTGGCGATATACAGATTAATAGAAATGGGTTAAACTAAGATATAAGACTTAGCCAATAAGAAGCTAGAGCTAATGGGCCAAGCAATATTTTAGTTGATATAGTTTCTGTGTGGTTATTTTGGTTCTGGGCAGCTGGGACCAACAAGCCGCCTCCTTGCAACAAAAGACAATGGCCAAAATCCTGCCTGGTCTCTCTGACCATCTGTATCCTCTTTGCTGTAGGCTTGTAACAGCCTTGTAACTATAACTCTGTGCAACATTTAGATAAAGCTCAGACAAAGGAACACAAACAATTTTAAATCTTGGTTCTTCTTTTCAAGGAATTAAGTCTAACATTGTTAGCAAAAACACAATTAACCAACTTGACCACATGTATTTTTATTTTATATCTGTGATAATTGAAATTGGTTGTGTAAAGCTTTAGAGGCCAATGTTTTTAACTGTGATCATGAGTTGGCCAATACCCCATGACAACTCTGTTGATTTCACTGGAGGTTTGACACTGGTGTATTCATCTTTGATTTAAATATTGCCATATTATGTATATCATCTCTAAGGTTTATCTTTACATTTCTTAAATAGCTTACTTGGACCCTTACAACTTGTTTTTAACTTTCTAGTTTTCTTTTCGTTCTGAAAACATGCAGCCATATTAATCTTCATACATCAATCTTTCTTTATTAAAAATCTGTCTTTACCTCCCCCTTCTTCTTCATTTTTTTGTTTTTTATTTTGAGAGAAGGTTTTTCTATGTAGCCCTGGCTGCCCTGGAATTCACTACTCTGTAGACTAGGCTGGCCTTGAACTCACAGCTCACAGAGATCTGCCTGCCTCCATCTCCCTCTGTCTTCTGAGTGCTGGGATTAAGGGCGTGCTCCACCATGCTCAGTATTACTTTTATATTCTTATAACATTTTTTTAAAAAAAATCTTACTTTTTAAAACTTCCACGGGACATAGGTGTTTGACTATTGAGCGTAGGTACAGAAAATCAACTATTTCTTTATCATCAGGGTACAGAAGAAAAATAAAGAGAAATCTTTTATATCAATAACAATAACATGCTAGTTTAGAGTTTGCTTTTGTGTTGATGTTGAAATTTATTGGTGAGGTTAATCATGTCAGTAAGAAGCCTGTCAAGTCCAGAAAATGAGTGGCATTATTTTTTCACATTTGAAACATGTTAGAGGCCATAAGGATATTGCTAGAATTGGAGTTTTCTGTTTTATTGGTGCCCACATTTTGGCATGGTTTCATTATATTGGCAAAAGTATGGGAAACTATATTCATGAAATGAAAGTTTATTGGTTAATCCTTTATTTAAATAATCAAGAGTTTATATTTTCTTATAAATGAAAGAAATAGGTGATAAAAACTGTGTTGTCTTCTATAGCTTTTTGTTGACAACAAAACTGCTAAAGGGCCCTGTAGGCTTCTTTCTTTCAGTGGACAAATTTCTAAGTGTGTATTATAATCAGGGACTTCATTTTAAGTCTTGGCAGGCAGTGGAGTTTACAGGATAGATGGGATTCCACAAATTAGCTTTGTTTAGTAACCATTTAAAGATGGCAAGTCTTAAGCCATGATTTTAAAGGTTTGTTTTGAAGAGACTCACATAACTAAACAGATTTTCTGTAAGATTTTAAGTTTATAATGGGAAAAATTATTATGCCTATCCTTCATATTTAAAGTTATGGTATCAAGGTAAAGGAAAAGCCCGATTATGGGTGGACAAGTCACTCAGCTTCAAACTTGTGGAGGACTGCTTGCTACAGGGAGGTGGTCGTGGCTTCTCTACTAATTTGCTGGAGCAAGGTATGGGCAAGGCAAGAAAATGTCCTGCAGGAGATTCCCTGTGAGGAGCTGCACATCTTCAAGAGTGCACTTCGGCATGGAAATCCACAGATTTGTTTCAATGGTGCCGTAGTTGTAATTTTTTAAGTCAAGATTGTATTTGTTGTGAATGCATATGAAATTTAGGAGCTAAGGACTCCCCATAGTGAAAGCAGACATGTAAACCAAAGTGGAAAGGCTGTCAAGGAACAAGAGTGACGGCATCAGGGAGAGATGTAGTTTGGGGCAGCCCACCCCAAACAAAGGCCAATCTATATCAGAGAAGTAGGGAGACTTCCAGGAGACAGATGAACATCATAATATCACATGTACTCCTTTTGAAATTTCTAGCCATATATTCTCTGGGATAAATTTACTCTGTTTTGCACTCTTATTTTTCCCATTAAATATATAATCACATGACAGAAGGGAAATTTATATGGACATATTCAGTCATCTTTAACCCTCCACCCAATGCAGTGGAGGCGCTGTAGAACTGCTTTGAAGGTGACTTGATTTCCCTTCTACACTCTGGGGTAGAAGGACCAGAACCAACAATGGGGCAGAGCTCCTGGAAGTAGTCATGGGCCTTGCTGTTTCCGCTATGCTTTGGGGTCCTTGCTCTAGGATGGCAGCAGAGCCAATCTCCTACAGATCAATTGGTCCATTAGTACCTTGAGTGTCTACCACCACATTCCCTGAGAGTCTGGCACCCCAGCAATCACAGAGGTGAAAACACTATCAGTATACCCCAACATGAGTGTCCAAATAACCAAAGAGGTTTTAGGTCTAAGAACCAGAATGCTAAGGTTTCCTTTATAGAAACTAGTCTACAGTTCAGGACAGGAGCCTTAGCAGAGTACTCTGAGACTGATCCTAAATATGATGGGGCAGAATTTTCCATCAACTTCTCTTTGTCTGTTCTATGTGGTGATTTACATCTTGATTGAGTGCTGTAAGTATGAGCAGTGAGTTAGAAATGATGAAATATGGGCAAGGAGATTCCAGGAGACATGGGTTGCAGCTGCAAGAATGCTCAAGGACAGTCACCATCCCACCTGACTGTTTTCTGCTTTTCATTTTCTTGGAGTGAAAGAAATACACAGGGAGCATTGGGCAGACTACTACAGTGGTCATCTGTGACCGACCATTCATTTTTGATTGTATTTAAAGCCTGTTCTATGAGATGGGAATCTTGTCTGATGCTGTGGCTTGTGGGGTCATAGATCCCAGGGGAGAATCTACTCTTACTCTCATAAAAAGATGTGGTATTACACTGACTTCCAATGAATTGTTCTGACACCCTCAGATTAGTAAATCGCAGACCTTCACCAGAGAAGCTTTCGTTTGCAGGAGACAGTGATCAACACAGACCCACCACAGCCCAACATACAGAGGATCCAGAGACAACAGAGGATCCAGGCCTGAATGGGCCATCTGGATATCATACCCTCCTCTCAAGGATCAAGGTTCATGATAAAGAGAGGTAGAGGGATTGTAAGAGTCAGAGGCTGTGGACAACTACAAGACAGTGTTTTCTTGTCACAACAGGACAGTGACACATATAAATGCAGAGTAGTTGTGACAAACATGGACATCACCTGTACAAGAACTAGACAGACAAAATCCCTGCATGGAGGAGAGAATTGGCCATGAACTCCTACCCCTGCCTGAGGAGCTATTGGCAGTTGATGACTGATGTGAGGGAATTCTGGTTTTCTTTAAGGATGTGGCCCCTGAGAGCCTACCCATGCTCCAGTAGATGGCCGTCCACACAGGCACGTATGGGCACAGCTAAGTAGACCCAGTGGTTTACAAAAAGCAGAACAAAGAATGAGACAGGGAGGGGAGAATGGCAAGAGCGACAGGTACAGTTAACAATGTAGCAGTTACTTTCCTGTTGCCGAGACACAACACCACAATCAAGACAGCTTGTGGAAGAGAGAGTTCCTTTGGCCTTGGGCTTCCAGAGAGATAAGAGACCATCTTGGCAGGGAGTCATGGCAGCGGGCAGCAGGTAGCACACAGGACTTGGGAGAAGAAGCTGAACACTTACATTTTCACGTGGCAGTGAAAAGAAAAGAAGAAAGTAGAAGGGAGACAAGACTATAAACACCCACAGTCCCTCCCCTGCCCAGGGACAGACTTTCCTATCAGGTCTCTACCTCCTAATGGTTCCAGAATCTCTCCAACAACATCATCAAGTCCCTAAGCATTAGGGGACATTTTCTCATTCAAAATTCCACAAGGAGGGATTTGGGAGAGAGAAAATTACATTAACTTCATTTAAACACTTTATGTGCATTTAAGAATTTCTCAAACAAAAATTAATTAATAACATATTTGTTGAAGGTTTACATTAGAGAATGGTCATACATATATGACCATATAAATAAGAATAAAAACAAATCTTTGCATTTTCTCAATGACAGGCATTTCCCACTACTAAGCTATCGTATGCTCTTGTACTAGCAGAAAGAACATGAAAATTAACACATTACATCAATCCTTCTATTTACTTGATATGCTTTTTGGGGAAATGTGGAATCTGATTCTATTAATTGGTTGGTTCATGTGGCTGGAGGCCACTTTTTTGTTCCTGGCTGCCCAGACCATGAAATAATCACACAGGGAGGAGTGTCAAGATGAGCCCACCAAAATCTTGACCACTCCCTCAGTCTACTTAAATTGCTTCCCCAGAAGGTCCCCTCTTGGTCTCTTTCCTCTCCCCCCCTCACACCTCCATCCCCAGTGGTCACGTTCACGGCCTCCTGGTTGCCCCTCGGGGCCACCTGAGAGTGCAGGGATTACATTAAACCTGGATATTTCTTAATTTGGCTTGATTGGGATTTTTGGGTCAGCAGAGAGCTCGCGTTAGGAAAAATTCCTTACAAATAGGTTCTGTCATACGCTCCCAACATGATTTTCTTCCTAACAACTAGTCCTGAAACTTGAACCAAGGGACTGTGGATGGAACCCTCTGAAACCATGAGTCGAAATCAATAATCCCTCCCCCACGTTGTTTCTGTCAGGTGTTTGTTTATGAAAGTAACTAACATAGATACGACTCAGCATGTTCAGAGAGAACTTTGGAAAACTCGTGTCTTAGAAGCAGACAAAATAGACTAATTTCCTACTGTGCTGTGGACACGGCAGTGTTCCCTCGCTTGTATTTCAAATAATGGCCTCTCACCCACCACCCCCAGAGCCCTGATGAGAAAGTCCTGGAAATAAATGAGCTCTGTGTATGCACATGCTGGGAAGCTTCCACCCAGAGAGAGCATTCTGTGCTGAGGGGGAAGGGTGCCCAATACACTCTCCCCTAGAAATATTAGAGCTGAGGAGAAGATGGCTTAAGTTGCAATGATTTGTGATCTGAACATGAATATGTATTTTTATTGCAGTATTCATTATGCGGAGCACAGCAAGTTTTGCTTAAAGCAGTCTCTGTATCCCATCGTATGGGTATTTTTATATTGGATTCTGAAACACACACATTTATGTAGAACCATTTCACAGATCCTAACAGGGACCTGGAAAGTGACCTTCTGGAGCATATTGATCGAATGGCTCCACTTCCATCTGGAGCCAGTTTTCAGTGTGTTCTTCCATACCTATGCTCTACTTAATGTACGGGGTCCAAAACTGAGAGAAGACCCATAAATCACAGATAACCCAAAGGAAGTCAATTTGTACCAGGGTTGTGAAGGGAAAGAATGAGTATTGAATGATATTATTCATAAAATGAAATCATTAGTTGAATTGTCCCTATGTATATGCAAATTAGTATGTATAGGATGTGCAATTCTATAAAAAATGATCTCAAACAATATCTATAATACTGTAGTCACAGTGTTGGTCCTACATCTACCTTTCCCTTGAGGTGAAACCACCCTGGTCACAACTTCAGCTCCATAAACTGCTCTTAAGGGATGCCTTGGGTGATTGGTTGTAGTAGGAGCAACTAACTTATCCAAGAAGGACCTAACTGAAACTTGCCCAGAGACCAACACAGTGACCAAGTATAAAAGTTCCACCTACTTGCTGAGGGGCCATCTCCCTCCTGGACAGGAACTAGGAAGTTCATGGAACCCAGGGAGTAGTAGTAGGCATAAGAAAGCATCTGGGACCACAAAGCAACAGAGGAGCACCCTAAAGATCTCCACAAGTGACATTTCTTTCACACCCCAATCTGTTCTGCATCTTTGTAGAGAAATCGTGTAGCCCACAAATAAGGGACAGAGACTCATGTTCCATATCCTCAAGGACAGGCCATGTAAGATAGCTGGAATTCTCCTGAATGAAGGATTTGTCTAAAATCCTCTGTTTCTTTATTTGGGTAGTTATTTATGTCAGAAATGACTAATTTTATATGTTTGCTTATGATTCAATATTATATTTTGTGATTTACTGTGTTCCTTGCATTGGTCAATATGAATTCTGATTGTTTCCTGTAGTCTCTTTGACATACTTTAGACTTGTACGCACATGTGTGTACGCGTATGTGTGCATGTATCAACATGCATGTATGTAAGTGTTTTGTTTTGAGTCCTTCTTTATTTTCTTGTGTTATCAGATGCTGAGGGATTATTGTATATTCTCTTTCACAATTCTAGAATGAGCACTTTCTCCAAGGAGTTCTGGCTTCTTTACCTGCAAAATAGAATTAAAGACAAAAATTTGGGTACTAAGCATAAGTATGGATTTTCTAATTACGTGAGTCTACTCATCCACCTCTTTTGTTCTTTTTTCTCCCTTAAGTCTATTTTATTTGAATTTGTCACTTGAAACCAAAGCTTAATATAAAGATATAAAACAGAGCTCAACCATCTTCCCAATTTCAATAAATAACAACTCCTTGCATCTCCTCCTCTGAAGGGCTAGGCCACTACAGGCATTGAATTTAGTTCCCAACTTGCTCTGCTCCCTTGTTCATTTCTCTCTGCTCTTTCAAATGGCCCTCTGTTTTGTATGTCTGCAATCTCCAGGCTTAGTTTTCCCTTTCCTCCTTCAGCCATATCAGTCTGAGCTCCTGCATCAGAACTGTCTTGGAAATCTAGGCCAGCATGACACAAAAGCAGATATCATAAGTTTCTACTCTAATATAATCTAAGTGAAGCAGGGTTCGTGGAACAAAATGCAGCCAGTATCTTAGTGTTTAGTTCTCTAAAAGGACATCTTCCAAGAGATGGGCAGGTGGTTCAGGTGAGAAGTATTACTGTGCATCCAGGTAAAATGCTAGGCATGGTGACTATAATCTCAGTGCTGGGAACCAATGACAGTAGACTCCTGCCAGCCAGGCTAGCCTAACCAGCAAGCTCCAGATTCAGTGAGAGATTCTGCCTTAAAAACACATGTGCATAGCAATTGTGGAAGGCACACAATTGTTGGCCTCTGGCCAGCACACTCACATACACAAGTGCATGCTCTTACATACACATAGCATATACCACCACTATGACCAACACCACCAAAAAAAA